>JAUBNQ010000008.1:513829-524574 GCA_032353495.1 Ctenopoma kingsleyae | reverse complement strand
AAAGTATTATATAGACGAATAAAAGTCAGTTCAACTGTCAGTCATGAAATAAATGAAAGGAGTTGAAGTGTCAGGAGGATTGCAGCTCAGATTTTATGTCCAACGGTAACGTTCACAGTTCATCACAATAAGAGGCTCGTTAAGGCTCTGAGCTGGTTTAAACTCTGACCATCTGCTGAATTATCAGTGTCACATTGGAAGATTTTTTCTGGTCTTTCAGTCTGTTTGTTTCAGTTTTAAGTCAGGTTTGATTTTAGGGAGCAGTTTGAAAAAGCAAACGGTTTCTGTGTGAGGCAGAGATGGAGAAATGTGTTGAGTCTGGCAGCAGCAGATATGCTGCCATTATAATCCCATTAGATCACCTCTACAGACTTTACTGTGCTTCTCCTAATGGAGTCAGAGCTGCTCATGCGGAGCCACAGTGAGACTGAATTTACTTCAGAGAACACAAAGAATGGAAAACTAGGATTTAAATCCTGTGTCATATGGTGATATTTAATATTCTGCCTGCACCAGTCTCCAGGTGTTTCTTACCATTCTTTGTTCTGTTGTTTCTCTCCTTAAAAATCAGGAGACATGGCAGAGCCTGAGGCCCCTCAGAGTCCCCAGGGTCCCCCAACAATCAACAGCAGCCTGCTGGAGACCCGGATCCAAAACCTGAGAGAGTGAGTCTAACGTGGGCTTTTATTTTGTAGCGTGCAGATGTGGAGCTCTGCAGTGAGCCTGATGCTTTTCAGTACTGGACGTTAAAAACAACACACAGCACAGCAGAGCGTCGTCTGTGGGCACAGTTTGAGTGTTCTGGTATGTTTTTGTCCTGCTTCCCTGGAGCAGCTCACCGAGATCTTTTTCCACATTCAGCTGAGTCGTGACCCTGATTCACAGAAAAACTACTAAATGATTTATTTAAATTTCGACTTCACTGGAGACAAACATTTCTGTGTGAATGAAACTCTTCATGTATGTAGATACAGAAATGTCGAGCTTTGCCAGACCAGAAAAGAATGAAGAGATCTTCTTTACTGCCTCCAGGAAATCGCTGCACTCTGATGTCTAATTACCTCATTTTCTCTCTGCATGAAAACACAGCGTGCAGCACAAATGCACGGCCTCAGGTTTGAATGTGGGCGTGTATTTACACGGCGGCGACCATGGAGGGCGCCACCACAACGCCGCAGCGTTGGATTTGGAACTCTTTTTTTTTTTTCTGAATGACCTCACCTGGCAGCCACGTACAGGTGAAGGTGCATTCCTGGAGGATTACCGTGTAATGTTAATGCCATATTTCTGCTGTTTATCTCAAGATCAGCAGCAACAAAGATAAAATAGTTGCTGCTGTGAAAACTTATATAATCATGTCTCCAAGTCTTACAAACCACTGTGCTGAATTTGGATAATAAGGCTTAGACGCACAAATCCCTTCCTCCAGCCGGACGAATTATTTCACTGTCTCACAGGCAGACATCATTTTCACACCTGGTTTAGTCTCCGCAGCGTCCAGACTTTAACCCCACTGACAATGTTGGGGACGTGCTGGAGGAGACTTTACGCAGAGGTCTGATCCCATCATCAACACAAGATCCACAAAGATGGTGACGTTTCATAAGCGTATGAAAAGGATGTTAATGAACACGTGCTCCAATCATAGAAACACGTGGAAACGTGAAATAAAAACACTAGTTGATTAAAACAGAGAAGAATGATCAATAACACTTTATGGACCAAGGAAAGGTGACACAGCACATTCACGTGGGATTACACACTAATCACACAGGCTCAAACTGAGGATCATAAAAGTAAAGTCGACTGAGAGAATAATGAGGAAACATTTTTAACCTGAGGAATTTATCACACAGCCTCCTCAACATAACTCTGCTGTTGTCAGATCCTGTCACCCGTAAAGACAAAAGCATCCCCTCCCATCTTCATTTATTTTTAGTTAACTCAGTCAGTCCCTCCAGATATTTTGCTCTTTGTCAGATGTTGAGATGAATAAAAAGTCTGCAGTGTTTACACCTGCTTCTCAGAGCAGAACCCACTGTCACACACTTCTGTTTATTAATCACATTTATCTCCACTCACTTCTAATGCAAACGAGCAACAATCATGTTTAATGCACAAATGACAAATAGGAACTTTAGGTTCAGAGTGTGGAGGGCTCCAGTCTTCTGTAAATCACACTACACGAGTATCAGCTCCGTCTCTGTTTGCTTCTGTGAAAGTTGAATTTAAAATAATCCAATTATTCCAGACAAACATGGAGCCTGAAGCTGCAGCGTGTCGCCGCGTGGATCAGTGTGATATGAACCCGATTCAGTTTGTTTGTGCAGATTAGACTGAAAGAAAGCAGAGAAAACAAACACACGACGATGCTACGCTTCAGAAAATGTAACGGCACGACAAACATTTGGAAAAGTGGAATCATGTGTAAGGATATGTGAACGATCTGTGGGGCAGACACAGAAACACTGTCCCACACGCCGCCATCAGTGGAAGATCCACAGCTTCCACAGTCTGAGTCCACGTCACATCACAAGCAGCATCTAAAAATGTCTTCACAAAATGAATCACTTCAGTCACACCTGGACACGAATCATCCAGCGCGTGTTACACTTTTAATGTGAGTGCTGTCCTGGGGGTTAAAGATACTGACTCTCTGAAGTTGGACAGACACATGTGTGATGTGTTAAATCACTCTACGTGCTTGAATCGGCCTTCTTGCTGCTGAACTTCCCTGTTCTCGCCGTACGGACGGTCGGAGCTCACACTGAGCCTCAGATCTGTGCAGTGACGATAAATGAGTTCTGGTGAGTTCATAGTGTTAAGACAAGAAGGGAACATGAATAATATAGAGCTGTAAATATAAGATAAGATGCAGGTTATTGTACATCTTGGCACGTCAGCGCCACCTGTTGATCAGTGGATCAGGGCTGCACCATCTGTGGGACTGAACCACGTCGCTGAATGCTAATGCACATGAATCCTCGAACGACAAAACCCGTTCCTGTGTTTTTATGAACGCGGTGAGAAACATAACGCTGGATTCTGTTGAACGCTTCGTTTTCACTGCTCAGACTAAACTCCAGTCATCTCCCCTGATTGGCTGATGGTGGCAGGAAGGGTCATTTCATTGGCCAGATGGGAGAGGAGCACTGGGTGCTCTGCGCTTGGATTAGGGTTGACCCGTCACTACGGCAACGACATCAGAGACACACAAACGCACACACGGCTGCTCTATGAGGGAATGAAAGGCTTCCTCAGAAAACAGGAGGTTTGTGTCAGTGCTCAGTGTTTAGCTTCAGCTGCTGTTGCTGCTCAGTGATGGTCTGAGAGCATGAAAGTGTTCTCTGGAGTCCTGATAAAGAAAATTACACAGCACCTGATGATGATTTTTTTATCTTGTTGGCACAAGATTAAAGATGATCATCGTTTGGGACTTTGAACGCTCTGGAGAGAATAACAGAGATATCAGGAGAAGTTCGTAGATGATGGAAACTTTAGTCTTATGTGGCTGAAGAATTTGAACCTAGAATAACTCTGAAGCGTTCTCGTTGATCACCCAGATTTAGGGTCTCAGTAGAAAACACCGAGTCACATACTCGATACTTGATCCACAAAGATGTGGGGTCAATCATTTATTTGATCTCTTAACGGCTCAGCATCAAGACGGGTTGAAGTATGATTTCCCAGCTAACAACAGACCGTGAACAGTGTCACGGACACCGAGCTTTATTTCGATCTCATTAATACTTGGTCACAGTGAATATAATTTTAAATGGTACAAATTACTTTATGTCTGATCAGTCTACACACAATGAAAAACAATGTGAAAACATATTTAAAAAATCTTTGTTAAAAGAAAAAATGTAAACTGAAATCTGATATTTACAGAAGTATTGACTCCCATATGTCAGTACTCTGTAGGAGCCACTTTAGCAGTGTCAGGTTTTCAAGTCCCTACAGGCTCCACACACCTGGATTTATTCACTTTATCTCGTTCTTCCCGACTGATCCTCTCAGGACAGTTGTGTTGTTTTGACTGTTTGTTTCGGGGCGTTGTTGTCATTCTCAGGTCCTATGCACTGTGAACGTCTCTGTATCCGGCTTCATTCATTCTTCAGTTCTTTCAGTTTTGACCAGAGTCTCTTTGCCTGCAGCTGAGACGCCCGCACGTAGCATGACGCTGCCCCCACCATGTTTCACCACAGAGATGGTTTCAGCATGTGATAGTAGTGCTTGGTGTTTACCAGCTGTAGTGTTTGGAGCTCTTCCCAAAGACTTAGATTTTCAGACAATCATCATGCTCCGAGTCCTTTAGACCTTGTCTGACAAACTCCAAACAGGTCGTGGCTTCATCCAACTACTTAACCATAAAGACCTGATTGCTGGTTCTCCCATCGCTGCAGAGGAGTTCAGAATCAGAGTTAACACTGGATTCCAGGTCAACTCACAGACCAAGGTCCTTCTCATCCCGGTGATTCCAGAGTATAAATGTTTTTATAATCTTGTTCTGATAACAGAACAAAATGTTGGTCTGCAGAGTGTGACCTGTAGGACCCAATATAAACAGGCGTGTTCCTTCCTTAACCATGTTCAGTCCATTCAATTTGCCACAGGTGGACTCGGGTCGAACTCTAGACTCATGTCCAGTGAACCTGACCTGAGCATCATTTTCTTTTGTTGTGTGTAGACAGATGGAAAATGAATCAAATCAAGTGAAGGATTTTCTAAAGTGACTGTAGCTTTATGGCTGCGTGCACAGCACACCTGTGAGGATTGTTTTAGTCTCTTTAATTTAAATGAGCTCCAGCAGCTAAATGTTTTCTCTGTTCTTCCTGTTACGTCCAAAACATTATTCTCATTAAGAATCAATTCTTTTTCTTTCTTCAATATTCAGCTGAGTGTTTGCTATCAGTTTGTTCCCTGGAGCAGCAGCTCAGACATTAATCCTCCTCCTGCTGCTGCTCAGTTTGTTCTGCGGGATGAAATCCCATCAGAGCAGAAACATTTGTGAGAAGAAATGAAGAATCTGGAGAAATCCATAAATCATCAGTTTCTCTTCTGATGCTGTGAATTTAGAAAATCTGATTTAGGCTCGATGGCTAATTTTCTCTCTTCTGAAGTTTAACTTCAGCAGAAAGTTTTGTGGATTAACCTGAATGTGGCCTCAGTCAAATACTGAATTGTTTTCCACATGTCTGAACGTCTACAGAGAACATTTGAAAAGTAAACTACAGTGATACAGACGCCTCAGAACCGCAGCTAATGATGGACCAATGAGGCAACGGATGGATATTAACCCTTTAGTGATCAGAATTAGAAAAAACTGTCCTTCTAAAGAAAACCTGTAAACTCAGAACCGTGTGAGTTTTATCCTCTTTGAACAGACGGATCTCCTCTGTTCACTACCTGTTACATCGTCGACTCATTACATGATCTGTCTGAGATTATCACGTCTCCAGGTTAATTTGTCTTGTTAAAGGTACCGTGGCATATTTAAGTACTAGTCTTCATGTTGTATCTGACCATGATGTTAGTATCAGTGATAGTGTCCAGTAATCTGTGAAGGATTAGTTTCCATGCTGAAGAGACGACTTCCTGTTTATCTCTGTTCTCATCATGTACGTATGATCATGAATGAGTCCAAAGTCGAAAACATGACTCTAATAAACAATAAAGTGTATTTTAATCTATTTTTACCTTTATCTCTAATGGCTTAAATCAAAGTTTTGTTTTAAGTAATATATTATCATCTATACTATGATTAATTTATTTAATCATTTGAAAGAGCGACATGAGAGGGAAATGGAAACATGAACTCTATGTACAATAGCAGCCAAAAGTTTGGACACACATAATCACCATGTTTTTCATGTCTTCAGCTGTGTTACCATCACTGCACGTGGTTTTCTAATGATCACTTATCTTAACATTCATATGGAAGTCAGTACTAATGTTTGCAGAATGTACGTCTCTGTATGTTTGTGTAAATACTCCTTTTAAAATCAGTTGTTTTATTTACAACGTGAACATTTCACACATTCATTCTGATCACTTTGATGTTATGAAATCTTTCTTTCACAAACATGCTCATTTCTATGTGTCCAGACTTTTGACTGGTGGTGTAACTTCAGAGATGAGAGGAAGAAAGGGTATTTTCTCAGTTTGGAAACACATCCTGCATCAACAATGAATGTTCTTACTCTGGAGGAAAGAAGAAGAAGAAGAGTGTCAGACGACCTGAGAGCTGCTGTCACAGTGAAGGAGAAGAACAGAAAAACAGCAGTTTACCTGTTGACAGCAGCTGAAACACAGAGTTGAAAACCTGTGACGAACCACAATAAACGGCAAGGAAGTCACGCTCCACCATGTCCGTCACAACCCCTCCCTGAGGAGGAGGAGGAGGAGGAGGAGGAGGAGGAGGAGGAAGCATAGAGTCAAACAGCAGAGATGTTGGAGTAAGGACAGGATGTAATTTTTCAGAAAGCGATGAAGTGTATTTGGTGTAAGATCTTTTTTTTTTTTAATAATGTGTAGATATTGTGGTGGTTCCTGCTGATCCGTCAGTCACACAGAAACAGCAGGTCATATGATTCAACACATACAAACCAGACGACCTGCTGCTATCCATCAATCTGAGTTCATGTAAAATTCAGTCTGAGCTAAAAGTTTGTGGAGTTGATGCAGTCTGTCAGTCACTGAAGGCCAACACACACTGGAAGTGTCTGACACACACCGGACGCACTTTCTGGGATTAGAAACTGTTCTATTGACCCGGCGTCAAACCAGCATTTGCTTTCTGGACTGAAACGCCCCGGCCACCGTCCTTTAACTACTTCTCTCGTTAATTTAATCTGTTTGTGTAGTTTTGCAGCAGTTGTTGTGCAAATGTAAATACACAGAATCCCTCACACAGCACATGAGGACAGGGAACAATATCATTTACTGTTCTGACCGATCCTGATTAATCATGAATAATTAATGAAGTTATGATGCTGCGACGCCTGCAGAAATGTGCACAGAAGTTCTCACCGTGGAGATGTTTCATATGGATCCTTTACAAACTCTCAGGAAATGATTCTACACACAGCTGGAAGCTACAAACCAAACTTTAGAGACTTGTTAATGTTCTGGAACAACTCAGATTACTCATAGAATGAGACAGTATCTGTGCAATACGCTGCAGACTCCACTTTAATCTCAGTTTGTGAAAACATACAGGAAAATTGTTGTGTGAATGCTGATCTTTCCAAAGCATGGTATGAGTTATGAGTTATGTCACGAAGAATAAGAAATGGGAGAAACAGGTCTTACATAATGAAGCACATGACGTGAACATGGTCAGAACCTGACGAAGAATGAAAATAAATGTCACGACACTTTGAATTTAGAGGCAGGTCAGTGTTTGATGGTCTGACAGATTATTTGCTGTCTTGTTTTTCTGGATAATGACTTTTGCCTCACTTTCCTATATCCGTCCTCCCTGCAGGTCCATCTCTCGCCGCCTGGGTTCAGACGTTTTCCAGAAGCTGTATGAGAACCTGAAGGAGGCCAGGCGGCGGCGGGACGCTGAGCACGGCGCCACAGAAGATGCTTTAAACTGTGCAGAAGATGAAGCTGATGTGAGCTTCCAGGTGAACCAGCTGCTGTTCTACGAAGAAGAGCTGCAGAGACTGAGGCAGCTGCAGGAAGACAGAGCATCAGTCTGACTGTCACTGGATTTAGTGTTAGTCCACGTTCTACTGTGTGACAGTTCATGGAAGTAGAGCCACAATCAGCTGAACAAAATATATAAGATAACAGCAGCTTCTTTACTCTGATTCTGAGCAGTTACACTTTTACCAGCCACAGATATAAAAGGGGAAGCAGAACCTGCCTGATCGGGTTCCTGACAGCTCAGCAAAGCTTCCTGCTGAGATGAAGGTTTGCACACTGTGAAAGAGGCTGCGTAGCTCGGCGGTTTCTGTGGCAGCATCTTTGTTTCCTCTGATGTTTGACACAAATGCAGCGAGACCTTCAGTCACCGTGTTGGATTTTCATGTTAGTCACTCAGCAGCACAGTCAGCTCAGCTTCATCACAGTGGATTTAAAATCGAACTTTGATTTATTTCCTCCTGATCAGGTGCTTCTCACTTTACAGGAGTTGTGTGAATATGTAATTACATGTGAATAATGATGAGAATTTGACAGGATGCAGCTTCAAGTTAATGTAATAGGTTTGGTAAATGTATTTGTCAGTGCAGACAGTAAATCTGAGTCCAGTGCATCTTTATGACATCAGTAAAGCGGTGCAGATATTGTGCAGCTTTTTCAAATCTAGCATCAGGCGTTAACTCATTCTACATATTCTAACTAACAATTCCTGAACATCTGTGCTCAACCAGTTTAATAAAGGTTATTCAAAGAACATTTCCTCTTCAGTGTTGGTAGAAAGTTATGAGAATGAAAATGGATGTTGGATTTCAAGCCTTTGAACAGCTGCTTGTTCTTGTTTGTTCTTTGCATCAAGGTAGAAATACAGTATCAGAAGTTTACACCAGTAATGATTCTGGTTACGGTCGTCCACGAAGACAGTAAGAGCTGCACACCACATTTTTATTATTAACTGTAATACTGGAAAATAGTTAAGATTGTCCCTGCACTTACCCAGTTTCAGCCCCTGACGAACTGCGTCTTTGAGCTCTAAGAAACATGTTGGAGACGTTTCCTTTCTCATAAAACCTCAGTTACTTCCATGCTATCTGTGCTGTGCATGATATTGTTGGTACGACTGCATCATGTGACCCACATGCACAGGATAAATGGGAAGAAGAAGCTAAAGGTCTGAACCTTCACAGGAAATTAGTCTTTTCTGATCCACGTCGTGAAGCTGTTATGTGGTGGGCGACGTGGATCGGGGATTTTGTGGTGTCACTGATAACAGATCAGCTTGTTTCATTTATTATTTTTCTATTTCTCGCAGATTGAAGGCCAATAAGATGAAGTGAAACAGACTTTCTCTGGCCTCTAATGATGATTTATTTTCCAGGTTTGTGCTGTGAATATTTAGCTGCTAATTGACCATCAGACAACTGCACCATCATTAGAATTTAATTAGACGGAAGGCTGTAAATGCTAATGAGACCTCTCCATTGTAATGAGGTCTGTTAACATTTTAAAATGTGTCAACAAGACAAAGAAGTGGGACTCGGGCTCACTGAGGACGGAGGAAAAATGAACTCTGACCCACGAAATGATCTCGTGTGATTTATGTGTGAGAAAATGAAATAAGCGAGCAAGAGGACAGAGGATTTATTTTAACCAACAGACGAGCGGTGAGGAGGATTATTGTAAGAAAGACGAAGGACGTCTTCAGGATGTCAAGCTTCTCTCTGCAAGCTGTGATTAGCCGTGAGCTCAGGACAAACTGGAGTTCAGTCCTGGAGAGTCTACAGTCTCCCAGCAGAAAGGATTCAGGTTCAGTCATCAGCTCAGGAGAAACACTTTTTTTGGGGGGTACATTGTCATGAATTACCACCCTCTGCTCCTTCGATCCAGACATTTATTGCATCACTACATCAGATGAATGTTTCACCCCTCCAGGCCCTCTGACTGTGAACTCCTTCCTAACAGTGAGATGAAGCATGAGGTTGAAAAGGTAGAGTGGTACCAGACGAGCGTGGGGGAGAGTGAGCCGAGCCTGAAGGCCAGAACGATTTAGTATCTGAACAGTACGTGTGGCCGAAATGCTTTAAACAGCTGCAGTGTATCGAATATGAATTTATCTTTATTGTCATTGTACAATGCTGTGAGCTTGATGCGGTCTCCTGGGGAGCGTACGTAAAAGAACTGATCAAAATACTAAATCAATCAGTAAATACACTACATTAAAGAAGCTCGTCCTGTGTTTGAGAGTCAGCATGTTAGAAAGCAGCACGGTTTCAGTCTGTGCTAGTTTTAAATGCTCGGCACCCTCTGAGGGTGAGGGTCCAGGATGAGGTGAGGCTTTAATGTGCTGTGCTCGTTTAAGGCAGTGGGAACTGTAAACTTATTCCAGTGAGGGGAGGGGGCAGCTGATGATGATGCTCTGGTGTGTGCAGCTGGCAGCACAGATGCAGTATGTTAGAAAGTTCTCTATGGAGCCGTGGCAGAAGGACACCAGCAGTTTTCCAGACAGTATCAGCTGTTTGTCCTGCTGAACGTGTGGGGGACACAAAATGATTTGACTGCAGACCAGCCACTGATCTTTATTCCATGATGTTGCTGGATCTGTAGGTGGTGGTTTTCTTCCTTGGAACACCTGCCTCGTGCTGTTGCTGTTGAAGTGGTCCTCAGTCTTCCTCTTGTAGCACAGTCCTGAGAGCAGTCTTTCTATTGTGGATGTTCTTTCAAAGCAGTCCTGCATTAAAGGCGCCTTCAGGCCGTGTCACCGTCTTTGTAATGGTAGGAGCCTGTTTCCTGAGCGGAGTGCTGGTGCTCAAACCTGGCACTGATAGCTGTGATAGCTGTGATAGCTGAAAACCAGCTCCGTGGCCCTGGTTAACGCTCAGGTGGACCTTGTCCAGCATGTTTCTTTCCCTACTGGTGCACTTAACATGCTGATGAAATTTAGAGAGAACTGCATCCTCTCTGCAGGAATGGTAATCCACAGAGAGCCGGGGTGCTCGCTGTAATCACTGGTATGTCACGAGAGTGGATGAACTCAACCGTAATAGCCCGCTCGTTTCAACATCCAATTTTCAAAAGATCACGTCGGCTGTAGGTGC
>JAUBNQ010000008.1:303547-316485 GCA_032353495.1 Ctenopoma kingsleyae | reverse complement strand
AGCAAATTTAATGATGGAATTGGAGGAGTATGAGGGGAGACAGTCATGTGTGTACAGAGCGTACAGAAGAGGGCTCAGCATTCAGCCCTGGGGGGAGCCTGTACTGAGGGTCAGGGTGGAGGAGCAGGTGGTGCCCTCTTTGACCATTTTTGGGTGCGATCTGTTAGGAAGTCTTTAAGGAAGTCACAGGTGCGAGATGGGAGGTCTAAGTCAGCCAGCTTGTTGACTAAGATGTGTTAAACGGGATGATCGTGTTAGATGCCGAGCTGTAGTCTATGAACAGCATTCGGACGTAGCTCCCTGGCTGCTCAAGGTGGTTGAGTGCTGTGTGAAGAGATATAGCGATGGCATCCTCCGTTGATCTGTTAGCCCTATAAGCAAACTGATGTGGGTCTAAGTTTGCGGGGAGGCAACCGACGTTAGAGCTATAGGTCTGAAGTCATTGGGACATTTTGGTGCTGGACTCTTTGGGATGGGGATGAGGATCGCGGTCTTCAGGCAGGGTGGGATGGTGGCCTGTGTTAGTGAAAGATTAAACATCCTGGTCAGGACTCCAGCTAACTGGTCGGTGCAGGCGCAAAGTACTTTGCCCAGTACTCCATCTGGTCCAGGTACCGTTATACCACCCATATTCAGAAGTGTTGACCTCAGTGAATTATTGGTGTCACACATTACAGGAGAAATAATAATTATTGCGATATTTCAGGCTGGACGATATGAAAATGTTGTTATGGTTATTCTTAATTTTTATATCAGAATGTTAAAAGTTATTAACTGTTGAAGTTTATTTCTGAGGAACTCTGCTCATTGTTCTCACCACATTTATAGATACAACACAGACTAATTAAACAGTTAAAGTCACCTGAACGTCAGCCCAGGTATTAATTCATCAGTAATAATAAATTAGCTCAATAAAAATGATTTCATTAAAAAAATAATTTAAATCGAGCTGACAAACGGTGACTCTGTCTTCTTAAAGCAGACACACTGGTTGTAGTCTAACAGGCGACTTGTGGCCACCCAGGTGCTCAGAGGCTGCAGACACGCGGTGTTTCCATGACTGTTGTGGATCCAGGGTTCCTGCCTGCAGACCGCACTGAGGGCTGCAGTGCTCCTCTAGTTGATTAAACCTGACTGAAACATGTTTGTGCTGGACTGAGATCTGAGAGAAGAGCAGCAGTGCAGTCTGGGTAATAATGGCTCTTCTCTGCAGTGGTTGGAAAACAATGATCTGCTGGTTTTTCCAAACCTCTGCAGGAACCTGAATCTGCTGCTGATCTGGAAACAACACAACGTGTGTTTGTCTAATTTGAACCAGACGTTTCACACCACAGGCCGGTTTCAGAAAATGCATTCCCAGTTTAGCCAGTTTAACTTCAGGCTGGTTTCTGGAAACTCACCTGGTCCTGCTCAGGTTAGTTTTCCTACTCACTGCTGCTCTGTGAGCACGAGTTTGTCTGCAGGATATTTAAAATCAGTAATAAAACGTCAGCTGTCTGATATTCTGAGAGTAAAACTGTGATTTACACGTTTTGAATTCATTAACAGAAAAAAGAAGAAGAAGGAATTTCATGGACATATTTATTTACTGTGTCATTAGTGAAGTGATGACGACAAATATTGGCTGATATATAATTCTGGGAAATATCAATTATCGGCACTGAACTGAAAACTCATGTATTGTTTGGGATAGAGGTGGGAGAGGAGGCGAGGCTTCAGGTGCAGACAGGTGAGGTCATGATTAATGAGCCATCAAACAGCTGCTGCAGGAAAAATACACCTCATCGTCCCGTTTGAGTCGGTCAGAGTTATTTTTACTGAGCGTCTCACAGCTGGAGCGACACAGTAATGACTCAGTCTGAGCCTGTAACGTTACATAACTAAGTCGTTTACACACACACACTCTGTTAAAGGTGATTTTCATGTTTCATTCACAGCAGCAGCTCCACAGCTACAACACACCACACACAATTTCCTGTTAAAGACAAATTCAGTTTAATTTGGTCGTTTTTTTTTGTTATGAAACAGCAGAACAGAAACGTCCTCGGACTCGTTTCATTGACTTTGGAGCGTTGAACCAACAAGTTTATTTACATCATCAGTCGTTTCTTCTCCGCTCACTCAGCGGATCAGAGGATCAGGGATTTGTAGGTAAAATGAGGCTAAAGCGTGACCAGGTGTCATACGCTGAGCAGCTGCTGTTTGAATCAACAGGTCAAACACAGATTAAAACATTAATTCACCATAACTTATAGATTTTGCTGTTTGACTTTAACCTTTATTTCAACACCAGCAGGGAGACGAACAGAGAGGAAACGCCCCAAACCTAATCCTGGTTCTAACCTCAACCCTAGAACCAGGTCTGAGCCTCAAACAGCTCTTGTGTTTGAAGGCCTGTTGACCAGACTAAATTTACTCACAGTGAATTCACAGCGTGTCCACACGCTCTCGTCTGTCGGTCTCTGTGGAACAAAAATCATCGAGCTCTGACTTCACGGCTGCAGATTTATGAGGAAATTCTTCCTCATTTTTTCTGGTTGTAAAAGTTGAACCAGGCTGTCGAGTCAGAAAGAAGCTTTTATTTTTTTATTTCCAGAAGAACTGAGTAATTTCCAGCATAGACTCTAAAAACTGTGAGCTGCAGACAGAAGCTGAAGTCTGTCACATATCTATCAACGTATAAGGATCTGTATTATGGCTGTTTTAAGGCGTGAAGGTACCTCACAACGCTGCAGATGATATATTACAGCTTATGTAGTGTAGCTGCTGTTCAACATGTTCAGTTCAACATGTCACCAACACTCTTCAGTTATTCCTCACAATACTTTGGAATCCAGTGTGATCTGAGACATGTTCCTCATTTTATCAGCAGTGGGGTTGTGTCGCTGACCTGTGGTTGTGTTTCCTCTCTGCAGGCCTACGCTCAGTTTGCAGGAGCTCCTCTCAAACTTCATAAAATCTCCAACCCCTGGCGGAGTCCCGGCGGTGAGAGACGTCGTCGTTTACTCTGCAGACACGTTCCAGTTTAGACAAACTGATCATGTTCTGTTTTTCTGCCTTCAAAGGTTCTCTTCCTGCTCTGAGGACCAATCAGAAAGAAACTCTGTCCAGGCCCTCTGACATCATCATCCACCTTAGGAAGCAGGTAACCACCACCTTCCCAGCATGCATCTTAGGCAGCTGGTATTTTATAATCGAAGAAATCAGATTTTCCAGCTTTTTTTTTCTTGTTAGTTCCAAACGTATCGGAACATTAAAGGTAATATGAGACATTTAGCTTTAAGACAAAAAGAGAGAAAGGAGACAAAGGTTTAAGCTTTTATTTGATGCTCTGTTCACGTCACTACATGTTTCTGCAGATTCTCACCGGACGTTCTGATTCTTTCTGCTGATGACATGTTTACATCTTGTGCTCTGGTCTCTTTCTTGTTTTTTCCTTCACGGCTCTCAGTGTTTCTGTCGTCAGCTCTTGTTGCTTCCTTTGGTCGACTGTTGTGTGTCTGTCGCTCAGTGCACCAGTGGTTTCTTTCTTTTGCAGGATGTGTCTCTGGTTTTCATGTTGACAGGTAAAACGCAGAGAGTTGTCCTTCAAAGCATCAGTCAATCAGCAGATTTTTGTTGTTCCAACCTGTGTGTCAAACTTTTGCTGAAATAAAAGGTTCAGATCAGATGAACTTTACAACAAATACAAGTTTGAGTGTTTCTAGTAAAATGACCACATAGATTCAGGAGAGGAAAAATCCTGTTTCTCTCTTCTCAACCAGAACCAGAAACCAGAGCAAAAACAACCACCTGTTCATGTGATCCGCACTGGACCAGAATCATATAAACACTAAACAGAATTTAACCGCAATAAAACTGAATAAAGTTTTCTGAGCATCACAAACCAGCAAAATGTGTCTGATAATTATCAACATCATTTGTAAAGTCTAGAAGAACTGCAGCATCATTTTGGACACGTCTGACAGAACATGGTTTTCTAATGATGCTCAACGTCCAGGTAACTTTTACGGCTGGAATCTGCAGTAGTTCAGTTATTTTCTGACCATGTGCCACTTAGCAGCTGGGTTCCATCATTTAGTCCGGTATCCGGTTCTCCTTAAGACAGCTCAGGGGGACAAGAGAAACAAATATATTTGACTCCAGTCGGTAAAAAACATGAGATTTATTTTGAGCTGTGTGGTCTCAGTTGTGTCTGTGGAGACTCTGAGATGTTTAAGTCACAGCAGCGTCTCAGTGCAGTGTGGTTTTAGTGGATCTGGCCCCGTGTGTGTGTGTGTGTGTGTGTGTGTGTGTGTGTGTGTGTGTGGAGGCTCTGTCAGGTCTCCGAGCTCCACAGCCGACTGGAAAAACTCATTAAACAACAGGAAGCTGCAACCAGAGACACATTCCAGCAGAGCTGATAATTCTCATAAAGCTCAGCAGGACGAGAGCTGCTAGAAACAGAGACACAGTTGTTCTCTTTCTCACTCTGTCAAAGTGTGGACATTTGTTTTTAGATTCCAACTTTTGGGAATCTCAGTTTGGAAGTTTTCTTTCCTGCACTGTCCATAAAGTCCAGGAAAACCTAAAACAACTGCCGGTTTGATTTTCTAGCCCATATTCATTTGCTGTGCTTGTAGTTTGTAGAATCCTGAACCTGTGGGCTTTAAGTTCGTGCAGCTTTTTCTTGTTGACTGAGTGTTGACCTGTGGAAACTGTGTGTGTGGAGCTGGAACAGATTATCATAGCATCAGTTTTCTCCAGTAAACAGGCTCCGGTCTGAATTTTCACAAAGTTCTCATGTGGTGACATTCACAGATTCAGAGTCTGGAGCTGCCGAGAAACTACAAACTGTTCAGTGTTCATCTCCCCTTATCCTCAGCTAACTTAGGTTCTAATCCCTAACTTTTTACCAGAAGAGAATCCTAAGTCCTGCCCATGAGTGTGTGTAAGTGCATCAGGTCTTAAAGTGTTTGTCTGAAACATGGTTCAGTTTATACAGCTGCCGTTTAGGCTAAATTAAAATCTGATGTTCTATCTGTAAACAGAAGTTCTGTCTGATTTTAGACCATGTGTGTCTATGTTAAAATAAAGTGCTGTGATGTCGGGAGGTGGGAGAGCGAGATGTGACCAACCAGCAGCAGTTTAAGAGGTCGCTGTGTGACACTCAGAAATCTGAGACCCCCCCTCACATTTTCCAGTTTGAGATAAGTTTGTGAAGCACCAGTCGACTTTGACGACGGTCAGCTGGAGATTTCCTTCGCATTCAGCTCCTCTGACACACACACCGCTCAGCATCAGTCAGGTCTGTCAGCCAAACTCTGCCCTCCACCTTCATTCAGCAGCTGACACAGCTGGAAGACATTACCCAGCATGCTCGGTGGGTCGGTCAGAGACCACAACGACAGGGGAGCTGCTGAAGAAGCTGACAGGAGAAAACTGTTGGTTTCATTCACAGCCACACGTCTTCATCAGACTGTCTCAGGTCTTCAGGCTGTTTCTACTCGTTTGTCTTCACTTTTATCCAGAAAATCTTAAAGAGGTCAGTGAGTACGAGAGCATCGACTGTGGAGTCTATAAACAGCAGCTGCTGCTTCAGGAATAATGGGAACCATTCAAACAGAAGCCTGTAAACCTCCCAGCACACCTCCAGCACCACAAGCCTCTCTGATCAGCAGCAGCTCCGCAGCTGAAACCTGGACACCATCGCTCTGAACCACGTGTTTATACTGGCACCCTCCTGATCCGATAGCACAGCTGATTTTCACTTTACCAGCTCCAGTTTATTAGAATGAAATAATACAAAACAGTCAAATCCAAAAAAAAAATCCTAATGTTATGAAAGTTAGAATGTTTAGTCGACCCCCAGTGGTAGAAACGTAGTGGACAACCTCAAGTCCACCACTATTTGTCCACTCAAACAGTGGACAACACCACCCTTTGTGGTTCATCTTCATTCTGCTGATAGATGGGAGACTGACCACTTGATGACCAGGTGTGGCCATAACTTGTCCTGTGTTCCATCAGGACCTAAACCTCATGGAACATAAACACATTCCTCTTCCCGAATGTTGTTGGCCTGAGATCCCCGCGGACACAGATTCTTGTCCCTGAAGCTCCCTGATGTCTTTATTAAAGGTTGTTGAACCCTAGAGAACTGTTCCTGTATAAATCTGACTTAAAATTAGATTTTCCAGTTTGAGATAAGTTTGTGAAGCACCAGTCGACTTTGATGACGGTCAGCTGGAGATTTCCTTCACACACACCGCTCAGCATCAGTCAGGTCCGTCAGCCAAACTCTGCCCTCCACCTTCATTCAGCAGCTGACACAGCTGATCAGGTTTTATTTTCATAATTAAAGTAATGACACAAAGACATTCATTTATTATATTCTGATATTTGTGATGTGTCAGTTGTTGTACACAGGTCGTAGCACCTCTGGATTTCTGACTGGTGTTTTTGTCTTTTTTCTTATTTTATATATCACATCACAGAGTTGCTGCTTGTGAAAACGTCTCCGGCAAAAAACCTTTTCTGACCAAAAGGCTGCAACGTTTCTGTAGCTTTATAATGAAGAACCAGGAGCTGCTTTCCCAACAAAGATCTGATCTGTGTTTTTCAGAAATACAACGCAGACTATGATCTATCAGCCAAGGAAGGAGCCGACAGCCTGGCCTTCATCTCGCTGATGGAGGAGAAGCTTATGCCTGCTCTGGTGAGACAGTGTTTGCTAATTAAAGAGTTTTTTCTGTGGAGAACATGCAGATATCAAATATGATATAATATATATCCGCGTTTCACAGATCTATGCGTTCTGGATCGAGCCGAAGAACTATGTGGATGTGACTCGCCGCTGGTACGCCGAGCACATGCCGTTTCCCCTGAACTTCTTCCTGCCCGGACGAATGCAGCGGCAGCAGCTGGAAAAACTGCAGCTGCTGCGAGGAGACGAGAGCCTGGAGGCCGGAGAGGAGCTGGAGAAGGAGGTGAGGACATGACATAAAATCAGATTTTAGCTTCTCCCCTGAAGTGAGTGCAGTCACTGTCATGAGATCACAACCTTAGGCACAAAACCACTGTGTCTAAACTGTGTTTGTTGTGTTGATCTGAGGAAACAAATCTGACTTCAATTCTGTGTCGTTTGGCAAGAACACGCAGCAGCTCCACACTTTTCCAGTTTGTACAGAGAGATTGTTTCCATGTGTTGGAGCCGCTCCGTGAAGTGGTTGAAACAAATTTCCCGGTGAAAGGAAAACTCTAAAGTGAATCTTTCTCTTGGAAACTGCTGGTATGGAGTCATCATCCACTTTGGAAACAGGTCAAGGTTCACACAGGGAAACTATGATGGAAACATTTGTTCTGGTCGGCATGAAAAACCTGGAGATGGTCGACTTTTCAGGAATCAATGAAAACTAAAGTTCACATTAAAAACATCACTACAGTAGAGTGTTTTGTTCAGCAACAGTGGAGTCGGTTCAGAAGGGGAGAAAGTGCCGGGAAACATAATCAGTTAAAGGAAATGGGCCTGAAAATGATGGAGCCTGAAGAGGATAGAATCAGTCGGTCTGATGATCCGTCTGTTGTGGCCCCGAGCAAAGCAGCTGAACAACAACTGAATCACAGATTTTCATGGTTTCTGTGGGTATGCTGGGTCCCCTGCGGCAGATTCGTCATGTTTTTGGTGACCTTCTGACCTTTTCTCCTGTGCCACCATCAGGATAACTTTCCAGTGTGACACTTATCGTAAATCTTCACACTGGGGCGGTCTATAGCTGTGGTTTGTTTTTCCATGGCACCATCCACGTCCAGCGGTGGAGCAGCTGGTGGTTCCATCATATAGTCAGTTTCTGGCTCTTTCAGTCGTCTGTGTTTGTCTGAGGTCTGTTACATGGACAGATCTTCACTTATCTGACTGGTCTGTCTGTTAGAGACCAGGTTTTATTACTGTGACAAATGGCACCAGGAACAAAACAGAGGACTGATCCTGACTCTACAGAGACAAACAGAAACAAACCCCATAAAGACCGATCACACCAACTTTGGTGACACCTCTCTAAGACCAGAGAGGTTTGTTTTTAAACCGTAAACCTTTCCAGAACTCCGCTGTTACTGTTTCTAGTTTCCATGGTCAGACCTCGGACCTCATTTAATCTGGGACCATCTCTGGATCTGGGACACCTCTGCAGGAGCTGTGGGAGGACAAACAGGTGGATGTCTGTGGTGGAAAATACAAGGACTGATTCAGGTCGTCCACCATTGGCAGGACGGAGGTCTCAGTCGAATGTCCTTTCCTGAAACCAGACTGAAATGGGTCTAGTAGATCATGTGCATTCCTGTTGTCTTTTGTGTTGAAAGCTGCGTCCGTCAAACGGCTAAAACATGAACAGTGTTTTTTCTGTGTTGTGTCTTTCAGTTGTACCGTGATGCTGCAGAGTGCATGAACCTGCTGTCCCAACGACTCGGCTCACAAAAGTTCTTCTTTGGAGACTCGTAAGTTCCCGCAGACACATAATCGCTGAAAAGACGACTTCTCGGAGCTAAAACCAGCTCAGGCCTGATTTCTGGGATAAAACAAAAAAATATATTAAGATATAATATTTTACTCCACGTACAGGAAGAAAATGCTGAAAAAAACTGATTTGTGACAAAAAACACAACAAATGTCTCTGAATTATTAAAACTTCTCCAAACGGCAGTTTAATAAATTGCGTTACGTTTCCCCCACAGCCCTTCGTCTCTGGACGCCTACGTATTTGGTCACTTGGCTCCCATCCTCAAGTCCAAACTGCCAAACGGGCGACTTCAGCAGCATCTGAAATCCCTCGACAACCTGAGCGACTTCTGCACCAACATCCTGCTGCTGTACTTTCCCAGAGACGGCCGAGGTGACGTGACCTTAAATTTAAATGACTGAGCTGAGCTTTCTGTCTGAACTGTTTCACCTCATCGTGGAAACATGTTGTTTGCAGCTTTCAAAGCTCAGCAAAGAAGAATTTGTAGTTCATTAATAATTGAGCCAAAGTGTTTGACAGGAGGTCTGACTCATCTTTTTTTATCACTGTGATGTTTTGGAAGCGACCTTGAGGTTTGTGTAACATGATGTCATGTAAACACACACTAACACACATGGGCGCCTGGGTGGATTACTGGGGTACAGCCCCAGGGGCCACAGAGGTCTGAGGGCCCCACGGCCCAAGTATAAAGTGACTCGGAGTATAAAGCAACCACAAAGACTGAAAATGACCTTAATAAGACACAAAACCACAAGTAAGACACAAAATGTTTTTAGTGAGACACAAAAGCTCCACAGAGACACTCAGAGACCACAGAGGGGGGGCTGGATGCAGGAGGATCGGGGGCCTGTCCAGACCTGGATGCTTGCAGCTGTTTTGTGAACATGAAGGAATAAAAATGAAATGAGTTTGTCAGGGAGAAGAAAATGTGAGAGAACAGTGTTTGCTCCCAGCTCGTTTTTGTGTTGCTGTTTGTAAAAAGTCCACGTTGTGTTTTTCAGAAAGCTCCAATCAGAAGCCGCCGTCTCAGCCTGAAGGCGGAGACTTCGATCACGTCCCCAACAAGCGCAGGAAACAGTTCCTGTCGGCTCTGGTAGCTCTGGGGGCCATGCTGAGTTACGCCTTTCTGACGGGTATGGTGTCCGTCCAGCACGTCCAGCACGAGGCGCTGGAGGAGCCGCCAGACCTGCAGACCATCGGATCACACGAGGAAGAAGGAGACGGCTGAGGATGAAGGACGCAGCTCATCGTTATGGACTTGATGGAGCCAGATGCTCTCAGAAAATGCTTAGCTGTATCACTTTGTACCATCACCAAAGAATCCGGTGTAAGAATTTAAAAATGTAGAATTCATCCAAACATCCAGAACCTTCAGTGGACCGGAGGCTGGTTGGTTCGGTTTCTGTACAGAGATGAATTAAAGATAATTCTCTTCATGTGGAGTAACGGCATTTTTTAAAAATACATGTTTGGATTCATTTTGTTTAACGTTTGTTATTTTTTTTGACTTTGTGTTTTAAAAATAAATTAATTCCTCATTTTCTGCAGGTTTGTTTTGTTAGAGGTTCCTCACATCATCACGGTTCTGACGGCCCGTTCAAACTTCTTAGGATTTGTTGAGCTCTGCAGACAAACAAATCCCTTAATGAACCTTTTCCTTCCTGTTCTGTCTCCGTTTCCTTCTCACTCGAATCAGCAGACAAGAAAAGAACGAGGACGTAAACAAATTAAAACTCTGACTCCAGTGTTGGACCTGCTTAAATGTTTCAGCAGAGTCCAACGTGTCAGAACTCTGCAGGTCCTGCAGACGTTTCAGTGGGTTCTTTAGGAAGAGAAGGGTTAGGTAAACATGAGGTCCTCCAGCTTCTGGGTTTTCTGGAGAGGTTTCTATAGATCCTTTAGCTGAGAAGGTTCTGTTGTTGTGGAGCATCTAGAGGTTCTAAGAGAACCTGTTAATCGTCCAGGATTCAGAACAGGGCAGGTTGTGACAGTCCTGGAGATGGTTCTGGACGTACATGTCAGTTAACACAGACTCGTCGTGAAGACGTGGATTCGTTTAAATGTCTTAATTAAACGAGATGCAAATATAATTTTGAGTTGAGTTAAAGATGTTTCTTCTGGGTCAGATCCAGAAGAACCCAGAGAAATGAATGAAGGCCCGGCTTTGGATGGATGGAGGCGGTTCTTAGCTCCCTGATAAGGTTTCTGTTTCCTGAGAGGGATCTGTGGTGTGATGTGTGCCAGGGTTACAGCGTCCTCTGTGTCCCTGGTGAGAAACAGAATAAGGTCCATAAACAGGTTCTGAAGTGGATTCTGATTCAAACTGGATCCCTGCTTCTGATGTTGTCTTGACCATCAGCAGGTTCTGTTTTTATTCAGCAGATTATCACATTATAATAATCAATAATCAATCTCAGCTGGTTTTTATCAGGACTCTGCTGCTGCACCTGAACACAACATGAGGAACCCAGCCCCCCCTCACCCCTCCACCCTCCACCCTGAGTCTCCACCCGTCCTGACCCGGTCTGGACTGTGGGGACATACAGCTGCACATGACGCCGTGGCCCAGGAATCCTGCCCTGGCTCCTGTTGGTCCTGCTGCATGTTCTCAGTGTGGGTGTGTGTCGTAGCCCCCCCCCACCCCCCCACCCCCACCTCTTCTGGAAGCAGTTTGTGGATCTGAATTCTTTGACCCTCGGCTCCGACACAGACGGTCCGAGTCCTTACACACTCCTGCCTCCCACCGCAGGTCTCGTGCTCTGACTGAGGGGGGAGGAGAAGTCAAACTGCTACTCTCTCCCCCCACCCCCCACCGCTGTTAAACACCAGTTTCCAGGGCAACGCTCCCGGAGCATAAACAAACAGTCCCGACGTGTGAGAGGAAACCGTGCTTCAGATCCTCACTTCTTTGTTCCACTGATTTCATTTCTGGCTGTTTGGATCTGTTCCTCAAAAACACTCCCAGTTTACATTTTTACTGAATTACCAGAGCAGACAACACCCACTTCACTCATTCTTACATCAGGAACAGTAACTGCCCTGGGGGGGCATCAGAGGAAACCTGCAGTTCCCTGTGTGTATGATCAGGTTTGTAGAAGTCCTGAACTCAGAAACCCAGCTTCGCCGGCAGAACTCAGCCATGTCTGACACGTCACACACCAAACCCTGTACAAATTTCTTAGTGTTTTAGACAAATGTTACCGGTTCCTGTGCAGCAAAGCAGTTTTTAGCTGAACAGTACGTTCATCAATTCTTTATTCTGTCTTTATTTTAAAGGTTTTTAATCAACAGAAGCTGTTTTGGTTCCTGATGATTCTGTGCTCTGGTCCAGGTCACGAGACCCACTGGGCCTCTGCAGAACTTTCCACCTCTTTCCATTAAAAACAGTCTTAGGTTGCTGAAGCTTTCATGGTGGAACAGAACCAAACTGTGTCCGCGGACTCTCAGATTAACACACTGCTGCTCAGGATGACCTCTGACCTTTGACCCTTCACTGAGTGGTTGATGCGGAGCTCAGTTAACGTGTTTATCAGTAAAAACAAACGGATTTAGACATTTTTATTGTTTCATGTTTTTGTAGTTTCTAGTTTTCTTTTTTGTTTTTCTTGTTTTATCTTCGAGTCTTTTCCCGGAGAAACTGTTTCTGTTCAGAAAAGAAAAAACGGAACCAGAGTCCATTCATATTTTTCATAATTTAACGTCAGTCTCTCGCCGCCCGCGGCCGCGCGCTCTGCGCTGATCACCGTGTGCACGCGCGGCGGAGGCAGCAGTTTCCAGCTGTGCGCGTGCACCGGCTCCGTGTGTCCTCTGCTCCCCGCCCAGAGCAGCACTTCGTCGGTGTGGATCCAGTTCGTTCTCCCGGTTCTGCGGCTCCTGCTCCGGACTTCAACTCTCCGCTGACAGCTCCGGTACCAGACCTGCGCTTCAGACGGGGTTCTCCTTCATCTGCGTCCCTTTTAAAGTTTCCGGTGCTGTGGTTCTGTTGGTCCGGTTCCCTCGGTAACCGTGCAGACATGGGTTTGAGTGTCCCGGTTCTGCTGTCAATCATCTGTGTTCGGCTGGCGGCAGGAGTCCCGGACGGACCGGACGTTCAAGGTACCGAACACCGAACTAAGCTCATGTGGAACCAGCAGTAACACAGAGGTGGAAAGTAACCGAGTACTTTTACTCTGTACTGTACTGTAAGGAGGGTGCAAAGAGAAGTAGAAGTACTTGTATTGTAGTATTTCTTAATACTTGTACTGCATCAACTACATGTTTGTTACTGTTCACATATAGAAGTACTAAATACTACACTGTAGAAATACTCTGGTACAAGTAACAGTATGATAGTATACTGAGGTACATGTACACAGTATTAAAAGTAAAAGTACTCGAAGTTCGTCCTGTTATGTAATAAACTGTAAAAACTAGATGTTCGATATTGGCTTTTTACCGATATCC
>JAUBNQ010000008.1:271965-287620 GCA_032353495.1 Ctenopoma kingsleyae | reverse complement strand
CCTGGTGGACAGGTGAAACGCAAAGTACAGGCCGCTGTTGGAAAAACATGCTCCTCTAATCTATTCTGTGTGATCCAGACATCGACCGGGTTCATTGTAGCTTCGTTGTTTAGGTTTTAGGAGAAGCCTGGTTCTGTGTTGCAGAAACAGGGAGACGAGTAACCAGGTTCTATGTGAATAGGTACAGGTGTGTGTTGGTCAGGTGTGTGTTAACCAGGTATGTGGTGGTCAGGTGTGTGTTAGTCAGGTGTGTGTTAGTCAGGTGTGTGTTGGTCAGGTGTGTGGTGGTCAGGTGTGTGTTAACCAGGTATGTGGTGGTCAGGTGTGTGTTAACCAGGTATGTGGTGGTCAGGTGTGTGTTAGCCAGGTGTGTGTTGGTCAGGTATGTGGTGGTCAGGTGTGTGTTGGTCAGGTGGAATCACACGGACCATGGCTAAGGGTTACAAACCGTAGCAGTATTCTGGTTTCTCCTTTTGTTTCCATGTTCAGGATCAGGTTGTTCTGTTTTTTCTTGATTTTAGATTTCAAAATAAAAACCTGCTTTTTCCCTGACCTGTGTTGCTGTTGTGTATCGGACAGGTGTGCGTTCAGCTGCAGGTCTGGGGGTGGACGACCTGCGCAGGTTGTGTATCGTGCGTCTGAGCTTCGTTAAAGGTTGGGGGTGTGATTACCCACGACAGAGCATCAAAGACACCCCCTGCTGGCTGGAGGTTCACCTGCACCGAGCGCTGCAGCTGCTCGACCAGGTGCTGCATGCTCTGCCGCAGCAAGAACACACACACTGAGCCGCCTCAGTGTGTGTGTGTGTGTGTGTGTGTGTGTGTGTGTGTGTGTGTGGCTGCAGGTTGGATCCACTCAGGTGAGGATTCACAGCTGGAAACACACAGCTCATTGGTCGGTTCACGCAGGTACAGACCTTCAGGCTTCAGGCAATCAACCAACCACAGCATCTCATTCCTCCTGTCAGTCAAATGGGTTTCCATGGATACCAGCATCCAGGATGACATATTAAAGGGTTAGCTTGCACAAAACTTTAAGGGTAATGGAAGAAAAGGTTTGAGCTCCTGAATCTGCAGGAACGTTTGAGACACATTTAAACTCTCAGAGGAGGAAAATAGTCGCTTATAAAGACAAAGGTCATAATAAAACACAACATATACAGTGCCTTAAATACGTATTCATTCCCCGTGAACTCTTCTACATTTTCTCATGTTACAACCATAAACTTAAATGTTAACAGTGCTGTGGAAAAGTATTTTCCCCTTTCCAGATTTTTTTATTTTTGCGCGTATTTGTTAGATGTAAATGATTCAGATCATCAAACTACTTTTCATCATTTCAAAGATAAGTAAATACAGAAAGCTGTTTTTAAATGATGATCTCATTTATTAAGGGAAAAAGCTCCAAACCTGCCTGGTCCTATGTGACAATGTAATTACCCCTAAACCTAATAACTGGTTGTTATGTGGTGGCAGCAACAACTGCAATCAAGCATTTGTGATAACTTGTCTTTCATGTCTCTGTGGAGGAATTTTGTTCCACTCTTCATGGCAGAAGTTTTTTAATTCAGCCACATTGGAGGGTTTCCGAGCATGTGTTGCATGCACCATATTTACTCAGTATTTACTCAGGTTATCGTTGTGTAATATTAACATTTCTTTAATTATCTGAATCATTTAAATGAGAAATACGCAAAAATAAAAATTCAGGTAGGGGGCACAGCTCTGTATGTCCACAGCTCGTCGTCACAGATCAACGATTGAGCCACACAAACATTACATGTAAGGATGTTGTTCACACAGGTTTTATAAGTTGTTCTACAAACCACAGTCAGACAGAAAATGTTCAGAGTTTGTTCATAATATTCATAAATTCTCACTGGTTGGTCCATCTCCCTGTTCCTACAGCCAGACCATCTCCTGAGCATGAGTGAACCTGCCTGTTTCTTATGGAGATAAAATACTGTTCATGTTCTATGACAGAGTTTCATCAATAATAAATCTCAGGCGTATTATTCTCCAGTAGTGAAGTGTACAGTGCATCATGTGTCTGTAAGCAACTGGATTTCTGTCTTACTCATCCAAGTATCATCTTCAGTCTGAAAAAGACTAATGATTGATGTGTTTTTTGTCCAAGCAAACTCTAATTGAAATAGCATATTGGAGGAACAGTGGTCAGGTGTAGACAATGATTAAGTCCAGAACACAATACATGTTTTCATAGACAATAGATCTCCTCAGATCACTGCACCGCTCACAGAGATAACTGAACATGTTCTAATGGTTCAAATCTGTAACACAATACAGGATTGACCATAAACTCAAACAGAAACAACAAGAGAGAAGGTTAGTCTGCACTCCCAAGGTGTGCGCACCAAACAGTGACACGACCACACACCAACCACCGCAAAACACACTCAGATGATTAAGTTATTTCCAGCTCGGAAAAACTAAAAACATTATCTGAATCCATAACAGACTTAAAAACTTGTTTATTACAGTAGATTTGCAGCCAGCACCAGTTTAAAATGTTAAAAAGATGGAATCTGCAGTGATAGAACATACAACTTCTCAGACAGCAGAAATTCACCAGGTGCCATTTGAGTGAACTGCCCCTTTAACAGCTAGAACACAAAGCGGTGTCAGATTTCTGTTTAGTTTTTGGACTGTTCCTTTAATAAGATGCTGAATGTCTATTTATTTTATTGATTAGCTACCAAAGATGCTATCACTTCCTGTTTCCTGTGTGATTCAGCTCCACTCTGATCAGATTATTTATTCTCACTTTAAAGGCTTTTATACTGAAAGGTTCTGTAACATCCGTTGTTTATTCCTATTAAACTTTTCTGCGTCTTTATTTTTCTTCTTATTACTGAAGTTTGATTTTAAATTCCACCTCTGATCAAAACAGGTGTCAGCTGCAGTTCACCTGTTGTCCACTGGGAGCAGGAAACTGGAAACACGTTTTACCTGTTCAGGTGTTTGTCACCTGTGGGGGCAGAAGGTGAAGCCAGAAACAAACTGAACACAGACATATTCACACCAACTCCCACTAACGGATATCATTCTGTTATTTCTGCAGCGCTGCTGCAAGTATTAATATTACTTATTGTACTACAAGTACTGCTATTGTACTGTTACTACCACCAGTACTATTGTCAGTCAGCACTTCAGAATCAGAAAACTTTATTCATCCCGGAGGAAACTGCTTACATCACGACTGCAGTCACACAAGACACAGAAAACATCACACAAGGACTCAACAAGAACAATACAGTATAAAGTACAAGGTGCAGGATAACGCAGTGAGATACAGCTACAGTATATGAAGACAGTAACATGTCTCAGAAAAGGTTTTTCAAAGCAACTGGACTTGTTTTAGTTATATAGTTATAGTTTTTAGTTTGGTTTATGTCCAGCATGGTTTTAAACTATTTTACCTTTTCTAGTTTTCAAATGTGAGAAAGTGTTGTACTGAAATGTGATTTAGTGATCTGCTATCAAATATCTGAGCACATCAACAGTTTCATCAGGCTTCAGCGTCAATAAAGGGTCACTTCGCCTATTTTTGTTTTTATTGACACACGTAATAATTTTCACACATCTGAAACTTTGTTTTAATTATTCTGAGTCTCTTATTCTGAGACCTGTTTTTTTTTTTAGGTCTAAACCAAGGATTAAAAACTTTTAATCTAATTTTGTACTAGAATAAAGTTTTGTCTGATTTGTTTCCGGGAGGTTCTACAAAGTCCAACACGTGTTCACTACAGTTCTGTATAACCGAACTCCGGTTTCCCGTCACTACCGAACCGGATGTTCACTTCAGCTTCAGCTTCACGAGCAGTAAAATATGGCGCCAATAAGCACAAAGAGTGGGCGTGTCTGAAGTTTAAATGTTTCATACGCGCTTTTTTATTGGTTACAGTAAAGTAGCGCCTCTGCAGTTGTGACCAATAGGAAATAATATATTTTTGCTGTGGGGAGGATTTAATGAATGGCGTGTCTTTGGACCAATAGGAGAGCAGGATCTGGAACTCTATGGATATTCATGGTGAATGGGGCGTGGTTTGTCGGTGGCGGTCGGGCGCAGGCGAACATGGAGGTTTAGTTATCGCCTGATATCCGCTGGAGAAGGAGGGCGCCTCGCTGAATTGTCTTTATTTTCACTTTTTCTTTGTTGTACTTTGATTTTTTTTGCCCTGCGCTCCGACATTACCATGGAGATGAAGAAGAGGATCAGCCTGGAGCTGAGGAACAGAAACCCAGCTGAGGTGAGTAGAACAGCGCGGACTTTGGTTTGTTAGCAGAAGAAATGGGTGAAGGATGCTGAGCCGAAGCGACGTGACGATGCTGGAAACGTTCCGCAGCCGCACGTCGAGGTTCGTCCGCTGGGCTGGGAAACGTCCCTTCTGCCGTTCAGCGCCGACATTTTGGCCCAGAAAACAACTTCGCGGTGGCTCCAACATGGAGGAAAGTCCCGCGGTCGGTACCGGAGCCCGCCGCGTGCAGCCGTCCCTCTCCAGGAGCTAACAGGCTAACCTGGCGAGCGGCCACGCTTCGCAGGAGCTGCTGCTTCGTAGTAAAGAAAATATCCGTGTTTGTTGGTTCGACTTAAATTGTTCGAACTGCCCTGGTTCGTCGCGGCCGAACAGACTTCCATTTTAACCTTCACTGTTGTGTACGGGGTTTTCCACGCTGCTTGTAATCTGATGGCGCGTCAAGCCAGACTCCGGTCTCGGACCGTCAAGTTATAAGTTCGCTTGCTTACAGATCAGTGTGTTTGCGGCCCCGTCGTGTCGTGAGGAGTTTATCGGTTCTTCAGTTCCTGCAGGTAAATTCGGCTAACACTTAAATGATCAGAAACCCCCCGTTTGGATCAGACTGGAGATTTAACTGAGCTTCACGCTGCTGTTCCCGCCCACTCCGTTATGTTTTGGTTAAAGACGCAACAGCCCGACAATCGATAGAACACGAGGCGCAGTTTGGTGTGAGGCACAAACGGACTGATGTAGAAACACCAGTCTAATCTGTCGTGGATTAGATTAATTAGATCGTTTTTGTGGAAATAGTCGGAAGAAACGTGTCTAAAATACTCTACACTACTTCACCAAGTACGTCGGAGGTCGGTCACCGTAAGGAGCTGCGGGGTCCTAACGAGAGGAGAGGTGCGCGTCGGTCGGTGTTTTGTTCCAGGTGCAGTGGAAGCAGCAACAACCTGTGTGTGTGTCTGTGTGTGTGTCTGTGTGTGTGTCTGTGTGTGTGTCTGTGTGTGTGTGTCTGTGTGTGTGTGTCTGTGTGTGTGTGTCTGTGTGTGTGTCTGTGTGTGTGTCTGTGTGTGTGTGTCACCTGCGTCCATCCATCAGTGTTTGTTTCTCTCTGTTTGTTTCTTCTGCTTTAGGACTTTCTCTGAGTGGTTTCTGATCTGGACCTGGTCTCATGTGATCTGGTATTTTGTTGTGTGTTAAGTTGACAGTGTGTGTGTAGGTGAGTTCAGTCAGAATCTTTCGATTCTTTCTTCTGATGTCAGACGTTAGTAATGTGTGTACCAGTAGTGGTATTATTACTGACTGTTCTTCGGTGTAAGTGTAACATGATTCACGTCTGAAGCAGCAGAGAGAAGCAAACGTTCTTTCAGTTTGCCGTTCTCCTCTCAGTTTAAATGATAAATCAAAACACGTAGTTTGTGTTAACATGTCCCACTTCACAGAGGAACCTGCACCACTCTGGTCCAGAACTTATTCATTTTGTACAGTGTTTCCATGTGCACATCACAGCCTGTTGAGGTCTTTGGATCCATCTTTTGTGGTCTTCAGTGGCGGGTGTGGCACAGGAGGTAAAGCAGTCACCTGCCAATCGTAGGATCGGTGGTTTGATTCCCAGCTCCTCTTGTCGTGTGTGTGTGTGTGTGTGTCTAGGTGAATGAGAAGCAGTGTAAAGCGCTTTGAGAACCAGTCTAGGTAGAAAAGCGCCATATAAGTGCAGAACATTTACCGTTTACCGTTTCAGGTGGCCGAGCTGGTGGTGGATAACTGTCGCTCCACCGACGGAGAGGTTGAAGGTCTGACGGATGAGTACACGCAGCTGGAGATCCTCAGCATGGTGAACGTCGGCCTCACCTCGCTCTCCAAACTGCCCTCGCTGCCCAAACTACGCAAGGTCAGTTTTCCACCGTCCAGCCTGTGTGGACACCTGGACACCTGTGTGAGCACTAACAGGTGTGTTTACCTGTGTTTCAGCTGGAGGTGAGCGATAATGGCATCCCAGGAGGTTTGGACACGTTGGCGGAGAAATGTCCCAACCTGACGTACCTCAACCTGAGTGGGAACAAGATTAAAGAGCTGAGCTCCATCGAGGCTCTGGTAACAATCAGGTTCTTCTGGTACTACAGCTTAGAGAACGGCTCAGCTTAGAGAAATGTTCTTGCAGATTTTTTCTTAAAATATTTTGAGTCACAAGTAAAACGTGACTGGACTTTAAATATTATTGTGGGGTGGTGATGGTTCTGTGGTTGGATTGTCGAGGCCCTGACTGTTTCTGTGTTCTGGTCCTGCAGCAGAACCTGAAGAACCTGAAGAGTCTGGACCTGTACAGCTGTGAAGTGACCGCGCTGGACGACTACAGAGAGGCTGTGTTCGAGCTGCTGCCTCAGCTCACGTATCTGGACGGATACGACCAAGAGGACAACGAGGCGCCCAACTCCGAGGCCGACAGTGGTGAGTCTGAGACCAGGTCTACATCAGTCCACATAAATCAGGGTTCCAGGTTGGAACAGACAGAGAGTTAATGCAGGAAAAGTGATGATGATGAACCAGAGAGACCTCAGATCTGTTCGTCCTGCTCACAGGAAACTCTGTTTGAATTTAATTTTATCCCAGACGAAGATGACGAAGCCGGTCCTCATGGAGACGACGACGACGACGAAGATGAGGACCAGGAGGACGATGAAGGTTCTGAAGAGGAGGAAGACGAGGTCGGACTCTCGTACCTGATGAAGGAGGGAATCCAAGTGAGTCTTTGACAGCAGACTGGTTCTCAGAGTTCAGTTGTGTCATGATGCTGAGAACTGGACTCGGACCATGACGAGTTGAAGTTCGTTTTGAAATGTGATATAAATATTCACCGTGTTCTTCTTTGACTGTTTGATCATAAGAACGTGTGAAGTTCGGTTCTGTGACGTGTTTAACATCAGCAGGTTCTGAGCTGATCTCAGTCAGTGGGGGGCGCTGTTCGCTCGGTGTGTTCACTGACACGTTGTTTCCTCAGGATGAAGAAGATGATGGAGACTATGTGGAAGAGGAGGAGGAGGATGAGGAGGAGGAAGAGGAAGATGGAGGTTTGTGTTTTGTGCAGCAGATTGAAATTGTGACTAACACTGAAACTGTCCAGGGGGTCAGTAAACGCAGCACATCGTCAGGAAGTAAACTTCACATTAAAAGTTTTAGTAATAATATAAAACGTAATGTTTATTTTCTGTGTAACGTGTTTGTCAGACGAGGACGGAGCTGATGTTCGGGGGGAGAAGAGGAAGCGAGATGAAGACGATGAAGGCGATGATGACGATGATGAATAGTTGAACCACCTTAAGCCAAACCACCTCCCCCACCCCCGCTCCCCTCTTTTCTCCACCTCCAGTGACCCCTGACCTTGCTGACCGTCACCTCAGAGCTGCACAGAGACGGGATCAGGTTCAGGATCAGTTTTTAGTTTAGGCCCTCTGCTCTGCTTTGAGTCCTTCCTGTGTTTGTCTCAGACGCCTCGTTCCTTCAGCTGCATCTCAAACTTACCGGCCGTTCTAAAGTCGTCGTTTCCTGTTGGTTAAAGTCAGGGACTCGTGGGAAATTCGTTAAGATCATAAATCCTGATCCTGGACCCTGTCCTGAGTTTTTACTTGTTAGATATGTTGGAAGTTTTAATGAATCTGAAAGTTCTGTTTTCATGTTCTACAGACCGAGACGTTAACGTGTCATCAAACATTATTTATTCCCCCACCACCCCCCTACTTTGTAAATTAATTTAGTCTTACTGATCAGATCAAACCAATATCGATATCTGTATATATCGATAATAATCGATAATTAACAGACTGGAGTAACAGATAAAAACCTGATCAGGATCAGTCAGAAACCAGTGATGTCATTTAAAGTCTGATCCTGAACCTGGTCTACAGCTTCTCTCCTCGTCCTTCAGACGTGGACGTCACATCTGGTCAGTGATCCAGAACCTTACAATGAATTTCTGCACAGCAACAGAACCTGAAGCGCTCTGATTGGATCATGGTCACAGCAGTGCGCTCTGGGACTTGTAGTTGTTTCTTCAAGTTGATTTTGTTCTTGGATTTTAAAATGACTGTTACCACATCTCTGCATCGGTCCGGCTCCTCCTGGTCTCTGTGGGTCCTGGTCTCTGGTCTGTGTAAATAGAAGTGAACTGGTCTGTGTAGGTCTTTGTTGTGTTGTCTTGAAGCTGGAGCGAGTTAATTTTATTTTTTTATTCCTGTCTTCTGATCGTGTTGCTGTAACCAGAGTGTTTTTGAATAAAAGCCACTGAATTCTCCGCGTTTGTCTCGGTCTGTCTGAATCTGCCTGTAACTCACAGGTGTTAAAAACTAAACGTTGGAACAGATGAACCTGAGTCTGTTTACTGACTGGTTCTGTATCTGAGGAAGTTTCCTGTAAATATAAAACAGATCAACAAGTATCAGCTCATCTCACACAGAAAACACATTAACTTTATTCTTTGTTAGAATTTAAATGTCAGATTCCAGCAACTGAGGAGCAGTTTCCTGTTTCCACCACCAGGTGTCGCTGTAGGTCAATGAAACATCAGCTCCGAGTTTCCAATAGTAAAACTTTTAACAGCATCTTTTTCTTTGAATGTGTTTCAGAACCTGTTTATTTTACGTCTTTTATATTGTTATAACGCAGCTGATGGCAGTGACCTCTGACCCTTGAGGAGGAGGTGGAAGCTTTGACTCGCTGAAGGTTAGAATCTGATGATCTGTGAGTTTAAGTTACTCTTCATAGATTTATATATATTGTATTTTCTCCATCACAGGTCATTTTACTGCACATGGTGCTTTTATTTTGATGGTCTGGTGTACCTGTGTACTTTCTCATAAGTGGGTATTTGCCTGCAGTACTTTTGTGTGTGTGTGCATGTAAATAGTTGAATGAACCGACAAACAAATGAGCAGCAGACAAACACAGATGCTGACTCACTGCTGAGTCGTCCAGGTGTCAAAGCTCCGCCTCCTCCACCTGACCCCAGGTGTGACTGTGAGGTCAGAGGTCAGACTGAAACCCTGCTCTGTTGTCGTGGAAACATACGTTAAATGTAAAGTAGGAGATTTGCATCACGTTTGCATGAGACTCAGACTGAAATCTGAGACGTTCAGTTGAAATCAGGTAAAATTAAACTCTGCTTCATCCACAGCTGTCGGATCCACGGAGCAGAGAACGAACTCCAGTCGAACTCTCCTTAGGTACCTGAGTAAGTGTATTTAGTTACTTAGTTCTGTGGATCTGACTGATGATCAGAACCAGGAACCTTTACTCTGTCTACATCACTGCTGGATGTTGTGATGATCGTTTCAAACAAAGAGAAAATCAGCAGACTGCTCCTTTAACACAGACAGGTGTGTTTCTGTCTGCAGGTGTGAACTGGAGGTGTCAGTTCAGCACAACTTGTCGCCTAGCAACCCCCTACATCTCCCATCATCCCCTCTGGGCTCTGAGAACAGAAACGAGAAAAGTGAGAGAATTAAAGGAATAATCCACCGTTTTAGTCAAAGACCTTTCACACAAACAGCCTCATCGTTACGGTTTAACGTGTTTGGTTCACGTCCAGAGATCACATCATCAAAACCTGCTGCAGTGTCGCAGCTCTAAGAAGAAAATAAAGTGAGAAGATTTTATCTTCACGAGGACCTTTGACATCACATTTAGTGAATCACAGGCACTAAAATAAAATGTCGGTTCATTTCTAAAACCAGTCAATTAAAAGCCAAACACTGAAGATTTATTTAGTCCTTCACTGTTTTATTGCTTCCATCACACACAGAACAGAAACCAGTTTAATGAGACCAGTACAAAAGTCTGAAAGTTGTTTAAAAAAATAAAACTTTTCTCAGATTGTGTGAAGCTGAGCAGACGTCGAGTCTCCAGACGTTTCAGTGCAAATGTTTAACATGAATATTAACAAACAACAGGTTCAGTTCTAAACTCTTTTTGTTTGGTGATTTTCAGTCGATCGTTGGTTCGTCACTGTTCCTCAGCAGGATCAGGACCTGAAGCTGATTTACAGGGTTCTGATCCACAGAGGTGAACACCACAGCCTGCTGCTGTCATGTGGACATTTGGGTCAAGGTGTGAGAATCAGCCCAGTTCTTGTTGAGCAGTAAGACCTGAGTTTCCATCTGAGCCTGAAGAACCAAAGAGTCCACTCAGTGTGCATAGCGTCTGTTTGTCCTCCTCATGGAGAACAGTCAGAACCAAAATTGATCTGTGACTCTTCTACTCAGAACCATGATGGACAAATACATTAAAAAACGAACCTGACAGGACCTTTGTTTGAAACTGGTACCTGAACTGTGGCAGAAGCTTCACCCACAACATGCACAGAGCCAGTCATCCTCAAACCAAAACCCGAGAGTCCAGTTAATGGGGTCTTTATTAGTCCGGTTTGCCTGTAGATCCCCATCCATGGTTCTCGGATTTGACAGCTTGAAGAAACAAAAACTGGTCTCTCTCCGTCAAACTTGGGAACCAGTGGTTACTTAACAGCTTTGTTAGAGCTTTCAACCATTTCTCACATCCTTCTTCTTCACCACGGGCAACAGTGCTGTACAGTACAGTTACAGTAACATTCAGCACATGATTAATGTTAACAATCAGTACTGGGTCGTTCAGTCCACCTTTACACAGCTCTGCTGGTTTTACAGAGGGATGGAAACTGGTGATGTGGACTGGACACCAGAATAAACGAGCCATGATGTCACTGGTCAATTAAAAGCTAATAAAATGTGAGACAAAAGCTCCAGGAAAAACTATTAAATGAACCTTTTCTGTTTAATGGTGGATTCCCTCAGTCCTGACAAGCCTCTTCTGGTCCTGAGAATACAGATCAGCTGAACCTTTTTTTATTTGACCAGTGGTTGAAAATAATGAAGCTGCTGATCAGAAGCCAAAGTGCTGAAGGCAGGAAAACAAAAACAGTTTCATCCCAAAAATCATCAAAGTCAGTTCCGCTCGTGTACCGTCACACTGAGAAACCTCAGTAAACCCTCCTTCATTCGTACCCTGCATTCATAGCGTCCTCAGCTTCGTTTTCTCTTAGCGACAGAAACGACACTACATCAAGTATCCAGAGTTTCCTCATCTCTAAACTCTTCTCTTGGCACATTTTCATTCATTTGACGAGAAGTTCATTTTCTACAAAGGCGTTTGCTGGTGTTTTTGTTGCTGAGTACATCTGTGCAAACAAGCAGACTAAACCAGAGCTAGAACTTGAACCTGGGGGGACAGTTCCCACAGACATGACTTCAGTAAAACATTTGCTACACATAATTTTTCAGAGGAAGATTTTTACTTGAGACGTTTTATGCACCTGAGCATAAAATCAAAACCTGAATTTTCCAAATAATTTAAAAGTGGTTCACCCAGTTTGCAGCAGCTTTTTCAGAAGTCCAGCAACCAGAACCAGAGGCTGCCTTCAGCTTTGTGGCTTCACCTGGACCAGACTGGTCTGAACCTCTGTGCCACAACACATCCCCCTGACTCACTGCAGGCTCTTGCGGTCTGGGTTCAGTTTGGTGCTTTTGGAGGGGGTGATGGGGGACGAGGAGTCCAGCTGTCGGTACAATGCTCGGAGCTCCTTCACCTCCTCCAGCACCTCCTGGGCCTGGCTCCAGGCCGCCTTCGCCTCCCTCAAGAGTCTCTCTGCTTCAGCTCGAATTGCTTCAGCCGACTCCTTCCCCTTCACCTTCCCCCGCTCCCCAGCCTCCCCTTGCACTTCCCCCAGCAGCCGCTCTGTCTTCTCCAGCTTCTGTCTGATCAGGTCCTGCAGCTGGTCAATGGGCATCGTGGTGCCGGTCGGCGTTGATGCAACTGAACGAGAGGCCGTCTTGTTCTTAGCTGCTTTAGTCTCTGAGTGCGACAATATCTCGTCCATCGAGGCGCAGCGGTTTTTCTCTGCTGGCGTCAAACATTTTCCAGGCTGGGTGCACTGGGTGGGCGCTGTCTGCTCCCACACCACCACCCTCTCACGAGGAAGGCTGTGGGATTTCCCAGAAACTTCTTCAGTCCTGGCAGAGAGAGCGCCATCAGTTTTGGACCTGGGACACTCCAGACTGAGGTGGGACTGTCCCTCCTTGACACTGAAGTTTTTGGAGCTGTTGGCTTCCTGAGACACAGTGTCCTCCTCCTGGATCAGATCCAGAGTGAGCATCCCATCTGAGGAGGAGGTGGAGGCCTGAACAGATAAGAGGAGGTCAGTCAGACAAATGTCTTCAGCTGTCTGAAATAACATTTAAAAGAACTCAGGAGAGAGTTGTTAGATCTGGGTGAGGATGGGGGTCTGGTAAGTTTCTGATGTAACTGGTTAACTACAAGTAGGACTAGTGGAGCTACATAAGTGGGGATGATGGACTACAGAGCAGGATGTGGTATTCAGAAGCTGCCAGAGGGTCCACAGCAGCTTAGTCTCAGCCGATCTAACATAAATATGAGGCTGGGTCAAGCCTGGAGTATTTAATCTTTGCCTGGGTGAGGCAGGAATTATAAGCAGCTTAAACCATGTGAGGTCAGGTCACAGTGTGACAGGTTATGACTAGATGTGGTGTTTCCTGTCATGCAGCCCCGCAGATTTATAACGGCATGACCTGATGCCCAGTGATCTGTCAAAACACTGTTTAACACGAACACCCAGCAGCACGTTAAACTGTGGATTGATAACTGCCAGTTAAGTTTAACTGCCAACAGTTCCTGAAGATGTAATAATAAATAACACTTCATAAGTTGTAGCTTTTGAATTGTCTAATCTGAGGAATGATCCATCTACATGTTTAGAACATTTGTCACATAAAATAATGGACATGGAGAACGGGCTTCCCACAGAGGAGGAGGATCATACTGACCACAGCCAGCAGGTGGCCTCTGGTCGGCAGTCTGCGGTTGTGAGGAATCTTCACTCGATCTCGGGTCAGATGAGACAGCTGAGAGTCTTCTACTATCACCTGAAAAGCAAAGGAAATGGCATTATAGGTGAGATGAAACACTTTCCGTTTGCATAAACTCTGTTAAAGCTGTGATCAAGTGATGTAAACCATAAAGGCTCCACGATGGTGCCCTGGAGGACTCCAAGTGAACTGCACTGTACTGCTGTGAACAAAGTGAAAACTTATGTTTGACAACAAAATCTTTACTCAACACCTTCTTACTATTCTTTATTCTCCAGCTTTTAGCTGAATCTCATGGTCACCAGCTCAGTAAGTGTCACATTAGCTTATTTTAGCTTGTTGTTGGTTGAAGCTGCCTTGTCCTTTAAAAAGATTCTTTGACGTTAGCTTGTTTCAGCATGTTAAATGTTAGAAGAAGCTCTTTGTGTTGTTGCCTGTTTTAGGTCATTGTTCATTTGTTATTAACAAATTCTCTCTTGTGTCCTTGTGTGAGTTTGTACAGCTGTAATAAAGGTTATGCAGCCTGAGAAGCTAGTGGAGCAGTTTCTGAACAGATCACAGATCAGCACAGTTGACAGTAAAACCTGATGGTTGTAAACATGTGACCTGACAGATAACTTTTCTAAAACTGAATTTAAGATATAAATTGTTTCCTGGGTGGAAAACACCATGGGGGATTCTTTCAGCCTGGAACACAGTGAGAGTGTATTGATCAGATTATTGATCAGAGTATTGGCTGGTGGAAAAGGCGAAGGTTGTTGACTGCATGTTAACCAGCAGACAGCAGCTCTGACACCATCAGGACACAAATAAACTCAAGCAGCACCACAGTTACAGGAAGTCATGCTTTCTAAAATCATACACGACATTTTTGTGTTTCCTGTGAGTGACACTGTAAAACAGTGACAGTTGTCTGAACATCCATGTTCCTCTGGGTTTAGCTCTGTACTGAGATTTGTGGACCGTAACAGAAACACAGAATAACACGAGGAGGATCCTTTAAGCACTCAGATGGTTGTTGGGTGGTCTGATGATTATTGTTCAGTAACCAAATCAAATCAGTCATCGACACAAACAGACTCTGATTAATGTTGTTTCAGATCGAGTCTTGTAAGATGCTGGAAAATTGGTTTGAATTTACAAAAGGAGGCAAAAGTTCCAGAAGATAATTAAACATACACTGAGGAACATAAAGAAAGTAAAGAATCCACGTGTTGAAGAACAAATGCTGGGATTAATGTGACGCATTAGTTTTCTACTGAGAAGAGTCTAAGCCCATGCGAGACCTGAACCCTGTCGCAGACCCAGCTAAAGCACCTTTAGAACCTCCTGCTTGTGCAGTAGAACCTAATACATCTTTAATATCCACTCAGTGACTGTTAGAATGTCCTAAAGTACTCAGAATCTCCTCAGTAAGAATCAGAACCTCCCACAACCTAGAATATGTTGTGTGGCCTCTAAAGCCTTTTCTCTACCCAAACCTGAACTTGTGAACTTGAGACTAATACGGAGAAGAACCCAGAGAACCACACAGACTGATAGAATTTACATACAGATAATAATGGACTCTGTGTTTGTCTCCGTACCTCATCCAGGATCCTGTTTTTGGCTCTGGTGATGGCAGTGTTCAGGACGTTGATCCAGGACTCTTTCTCCTCTGGACTGACAGCGAGGAGGACCAGGTTAGGAACCTGTCACACACAAAAACACACATTTACTGGTGGTGTTAGTCACTGTTTGTGGGTTTGAGTCTTTGTACAGTTGTGTTTTCAGCTGAGAATGAACAGATTGGTCAAACTGAACCGACCTCACTCAGACCCCGTTATCCTGTTAGCGTGTAGCCAAAGTTTAGCTTTAGCTATTTTAGCTTGTTTTAGCAAGGATTTAGCCCGGTCCTCACTTTGGGACTGAACCTTCCAAAGGCTGTTTGAAGGTCCAGACTATGTTTTAAGGTTCAGGATTAGGTTTGACGGTAACACAGACACACTCAAATACGTCTCTTTGCACTTTTCAGAAAGTGTAACTTGGACTAAATTAAGATCAACTGTTGTTCTGGTCGAACACCACAAACCAGTCTGTGTGAAACCAGCAGAACCAGGTTTAGGTTTGGAAATGAGTTATGTCACAAAGGGTCCTCACAAACAGGGGAAGGTAAATGTGCAACAGAAGCTGCCTCCCAGTCTGCAGGGCACCCGATTCCCTCCCAGGGCATGCTGGGTACTGGTGTGAAGCCTGCATACATCTGTCCACCTGTTTTCCACTGGTCAGCTGCTGACTCAGTCCACTTTATTTATAACAGTCCTGATCTGGATTTTTAAATACAGAGTATCATCAGATCCAGAGTCTGATCCTGATCCTGGTCCTGGTCTCCTCGTCCAGTCAGAGCAGATCAAACCAGTGACTCACTGTGTTTTTCAGCTCCTGGTTCAAACATGTGAAGTTGATCAGCTTCACTTATTGATCTGATCTGAACATGACGAGA
>JAUBNQ010000008.1:238465-251220 GCA_032353495.1 Ctenopoma kingsleyae | reverse complement strand
GTGTGTGTGTGTGTGTGTGTGTGTGTGTGTGTGTGTGTGTGTGTGTGTGTGTGTGTGTGTGTGTGTGTGCGCGCAGGTTGATGCAGCACATGCTCCAGCACTCAGAGCTGATTGGAGGAGGTGATGAGAGGAAGTGCTGCAGGTTCTGTTACAGACAGTTCTCGTCATCAGCTCAGCTCAAGAGTCACCAGGAGCAGGTGCACGGCCCTGCCCCCTCCTCCTGTAAGAACCACACCTGCCCACACACCTGGCAGATATGAACCAAATGTGTCTTACTGGTTTAGACTTTGGACTTATCTTTATGAACTGTCTCAGTGCAGGACCCGACTCAGACCTGATCTATCCTGACTTGGAAGTTTACGTCACACTTGTTAGCCCTACTGATTTGGGACTTGCCTCTCCTGACCTGGGAGTTACTTTCCTTAATTTGGACTGGACTGTTCTTAACCTGGGACTTTGCTCTCTTGACCGAGCAGTTGTCTTAGGTTTCTAGACTTCATTTGATGTTTGCCTGTCTCGACTTGGATTTGACTGGTCTTTAAATGAGGTCACACCTGGCCTTACTCCAGGACTGACTCAGGACCTTAGTTTAGGACTCGTGTGCTATACCAGGACTCACCTGTCTTTATTAGGACTCGGGTCTTACAGTGCCTCTCTCTCTCTCAGCCATGTGTCGTATATGTGAGTGGGCGTTTGAGAGCGAGCCGGCCTTTCTGAACCACATGAAGTCCAGCCACAAACCAGGAGAGATGCCCTACATCTGCCAGGTGAGTCTGACCTCCGACGTCCTGTAATGTTTGTCCTCAGGCCCAGTGCTAACTCAGGTGTGGTTTGCAGGTGTGTTCGTTTCGTTCGTCCTTCTACTCGGACGTCCTGCAGCACTTCGCCAGCTTCCACAGGGAATGTCGGTTCCTGCTGTGTGTTTTCTGTCTAAAGGTGACCAGGAACCCGACCAGCTATCAGCAGCACGTGCTGAGACACCAGGTAACCATAGTCCGTTCTGTAGTCCACCAGGTTCACTCTTTATCACTGGATGTGATGTTACACTAAGTCCAGGGATCTTCCTGGTTCAGTTTTTCTGTGTTTACACTACGTAATCTTTGTGTTTCAGATAAACCAGGCCTTCCACTGTAACAGGTGTCGTCTTCAGTTCGTCTTCCTGAAGGATAAGATGCAGCACAAACTGGAAAACCATCGTAGCTTCCGTCGACCTACTCAGCTGGAAGGTCTGCCACCGGGGTCAAAGGTCAGCTCCAAGTTTTTCATATTCCTGTCATGTCACTGTTCAAATCTCGCCCCCCCCTCAGTTCTAGTTGGTCTGCGTGTCTCCAGGTGACTATCAGGACCTACGGGAAACTCAGGTCTCCAGTGACATCAACAGGCAGTCGGCTCCTTCAGAGCCCCTCCTCCCACATCCAGCCAATCCACATCAAGACGGAGCTGCAGAAATCCCCGATCCAGAGGAGCCCTGGGCTCTCCAAATCCCCACGATCCCCCACCAAGAGACCGGTCAGCCGCCGAGTTCACGTCAACAGGTATTGACAGCTTGGACCCTGAATAGCAGAGTCCGTATAAACTACAGAGTTGGTCCTGAGGCTGGATCCAGACTAAATGCCATTTTTTACTGGACTAGAACGGGTTTGTTCTGTGTCAGGGTCTCTTCACGTGGTTCTGTGGATGTTAATGTCCGTTCACCTATTTGATCCAGACTAAATTATCTCTGAGACTGATCGTGGTGAACGTTTGTACACACGCTACCTGACTTCCCCCCAAAGAAGAACTGATGTGAACATACTAAACGAAGGTAGTGAACACGTCGACAACATCAAACCACGTGTGTGCTCTGTGCTGCAGGAGTTCCTCGTGTGATGGAGACAGGTTGGTGTGTTTGGAGTGTGGAACCGATGCCTCTGACTTCTCCGCTCACTACCCGACACACGTCCACTGTCTGCTGTGTCCGTACAGCAGCTGCTGCTCCAGGGCCTACGCCGCTCACATGATACAGTAAGAAAGCTGATGGATCATCAGTTTATGATTAGATGATTTATTTCCCATTGTTCATCTCTGTTTTATATGACATAGCTCTGAGTGATTGATCCTATTGATCATTGCAGCCACCACGTTCCGCGCTCCAAAGACACAGTTGTTCCTCTGCACCGGCTGCCTCCTCCATGGTGAGAACCGCTGTGAAACTGTTTGTTTTTACTGTGTCTGAGTGAAACTGGTGATGAAACTGCTGCTGCTGCTGTTTCTGCTGCGTCTGAACTGAAGTTTAGAGTCGGTGTGTTTTTAGCACAGCTGTATTATTTCAGATGGTTCCTGTGTGACAAAAACAGACACACACGTCCTGGTTGAAGTAACACTATTTCATCTCACATATATACAGTGTGTTCATAAATTAAAGCCTCAGCTTGGCCTCACTGATCATTAATTTTCACCTGTTTTTCAGTATTTTGTATCATTCAGTATCATCAGTGTCAAAGTTTCAGGAGTTTGATCCAACAGAGAAAAACTGATGAGTTGTTTATGTGCTGCAGTGATCGAGTGTGACCTGTAGGTGTCACTCTTCATTAATGTTAATCTGGGTATGTACGGTTTTAAAACACGGATAATCAGTGTGAATAAATGATCAATGTACTGAACCAGGATAACTGAGACTAAAGTTAAAACTGTTTCCACTGTCCTGTAACTTTGGAGACTTTAGAGATGGTGAAGAAGGACAGTGAAGGCGGCACTGACTCAACTTTTGTTGTTTACACTGAACTGTGAGAGGAACCACTAGAGACGCGGTGCTTAACCTGACGTATAACACACGGCTGTTAATGAGCTCATTAACATATTAACGATGTCACAGAATCAGTTTTCTGTGAGCAGGAGTCATGTGGAGCAGATGTAGCTGGTTGGGGTTGAGTAAGGCCGGGGTCAAGTTAGACTAAGTAAAAAGTGGTGTTTGCCTCATGTTGATCTGATGATCAAGGTCCAGTAATATTATAAGATGCTCTTTACTGTTCTTAAAATAATATTGTGACACTCTGGTCTAAATCTTCCACAGTTTATCAGAAACTCTACTGACACAGAGTAAAAAATGCACAGAACCTGATGATGTAGTTGAACCTGTGGTTTATATTAATTTAACATCCTTACTGACTGAAATTAAAAAGCAGATCTGAAAATGTGTAAATGTAAATCTTATCACAATCACAATATTGATCTCAATAATCGCAATATGACTTTTTTCCCAAATCGTGCAGCCCTACTGAAAACCTGCCGTAACACCATCATACAAGTTTCACAACAGTTTCCTGAGAGGATCAACAACATATCAGATTTCTCTCTGACCACCTCCGTCCACACGCTCGCACGTCATCATGGTCCTTAGAGAGTCTCCCTGTTGCTCCATTGTTGAATCTGAACATGATCGTTATCACTAACATGTTTTTACAAGTTGCACAATAGGTTTGAGTCTGAATCGTGTTTTGTTTAGAGAGACTCAGGAGAAATGGCCCCAGGGCCTGGTGTCAGAAACTAAAACGTAAAAACGTCACCCCCAACACCCGATGCCAATTATCCTGTGTAATGGTGAGTAGCACAGTGACCCCCCCCATGTTTACACAGAGCTCCTCGTTAAACAGGTTATTATTTTATTTTGTCATATTTCTGACTTGTGTGTTTATGCTAAACGTTTTATTAAATTTCACATCTCTACGGCTGGGATCCCGGCAGCTGTGTAAGAAAAAAGGACCTGCAGCAGTTTTCTCTCTGACCGATCTGTGTGTCTGTGTTTCGTCCTCCAGCCGGTTCCTGTTGCGATGCTCTCACTGTGACTTCACACCTCAGAGTGCAGATCAGATGGCCGAGCACCTGCTGACCAACCCAGAGCACCACAGCGCCACCTGTCACACCAGGAGTAAGACTTGGAAGTTCATTTGTGTAGAATTAGAGCAGTTCTTAATAGAAACACCTGTGGAAAACAACAGATGATCAGCTGCTGTCTCCTGTGATTTTCATGATGTGTAACAGTGGAAACTATTGAAACACAGTAAAGACAGTAAACAACCCTAAATGTTAGAACTATGCAGCTCGCATCCAGAAATTTATTTTATGTTTTAGTATTTATAATTATTTAATAGTATTTTCTTTATATGTTGTAGTCCCCCGGTTGTGTCCTTATTAGCATAGTTATTCTACATCTGTCTGATTTTGTTTAAGAGCAATGTAAAAAATTTGTGTCTTCAGATACGACGTAAGTGACGTTTAGTTTGTCAAGAAAAGCTCAGCTTCTCTTCTCTCCCCTTAAATCAAACTTTCCTCTTGGGTGTTTGGAGAGAGACGTGTTTCTGATAACAGCACCCAGCTCCTCGGCCAAAGTAAATAAAACTGACCTGGTTCTCGCTCCTCGATGTCACAAAGCCAAGAAGCAGAAACCGTAGAGGGAGTGTCGTATCGGGAACTGTGTGTTTACAGCGTGTGTGTGGAGGCATTTTCAGCACAGTCATGAACAAAAGTTTTGGTGTTTTGCAAACTTTGCTGTTTTTCTGTGTTTCTTTGATATCAAAGAACAATTACAAGAATTTTATAAGTTTTAAAGACTTTTATTGGCAGATAAATCAAATTAATGCTGAGTCAATATTTACAATGTCGACCCTTTGTTACGGCTGCTGCAGTTTGTTCTGTCTGGATTTCAGCCTCTGGACTAAATCCTGACTGATGTTGAACTTGAAATTTTCCAGAACTGAATTTAAGAATTAATGGTGAAGAAACTGATTTTAATGTAGGATTGGATGGATATTTTTTTGACATTAATATTTCTGTAGCAGTTATTTCTGTTTTTGTTTTTTTCTCAGCTTACGTAGAACCTGACATCCAGTTCTACCACAGTGAAAACCAGGATTTTTCACAAGAGAAGGAACCAGGCCGGAACAAGGACCTGCCTGATCCATCCTGGAGGTCAGCAGATTGTTGGAAACAGCCATCAGAGAGTGACAGCAGCAAACCCACCATCATCCAGTTCACTCAGACCAGTGGACCTCGTCACTACCTGTCCAAGAACAGTGACGCTATCGACTTCTTCAGCATGCTCTTCCCTGCAGCGCTGGTGGAACTGATCACTAATGAGACCAACGCTCACGCCAAGACCTACCAGTTCCTGGGCTTTGGCCCGTCAGACTGGGTCCCTGTGACCACCCATGAGATCAAAGGTTTCATCGGCCTGGTCATTCTGATGGGGATCCAGAACCTGCCCGACATGTCGCACTACTGGTCCTGGAGTCACTATGACAACAGCTACACCTTCTACCGAGCCATGAGCTTCAAACGTTTCAAGCAGATAGCAGCCAACATCCGCATGGGCAGCTTTACCACAGATGAGTATCGTGGCACCAAGAACCCCAGTGACGCGCTGCATATATTCAGGCCGATGCTGGATATCCTTGGTGGAGCGATGTGGAATGCCTACCGGCCAAACTGCTGTCTGACCATCGACAGGGCGCTGCTGCCCAGCCTGGAGGAGGAGAGCTGCCACGCTAAGGGGAAACCAAAGACCCAGCCTCAGGTGTGGCTGCTCTGTGACTCCAAGTCAGGCTACTGCCACCGCTTCTTCATCCAGGTGGGTCAGAAGATGGGCCATGAGCCGGGCTTCACCGTGGTGCCAGAGCTGATGAAGGGACTGGAGGACAAATACCACCAGCTCTACCTGGCTAACTCACTTACATCTGTCCCACTTATGCAGAAGCTTCTGGACCAGGGCATCTACGCTTCCAGCTCCTTCCCTCCACCCAACCCCATCCTGCCCAGAGCGCTGTGGGAGGAGGGCTGGCTGGAGAAACCCGGGGATTACCTGCAGAAGCAGTTTGGCCCCCTGCTGGCCACCCGCTGGAAGGACACCAAGGAGATGGGCTGCCTCTCAACTAATGCAGCACCAGGTGAACCGGACACTGTTTGGAGAAGGTCACAGACCAAGGTGGGTGGACTGGACCCCATCAACCGCCCCATGGCGTTCCGTCTCCTGCAGGAGAACATGCGAGGAGTCGACATCTGCAAGCAGCTGCTGGCCTGCAACCCTCTGGGAGGAGTCCCTCAGGACCGCCACTGGCGCAGCCTCTTCTGGTTTCTGATCAATCTGAGCATCGTTAACGCATTCATTGTGTTGCGGGAGAGCCGCAAAGAGAACCCACCTACCTGGGTACAAGATGGCCTTTTTACTCAGGTCAACTTTCGCAAACGTTTGGGCAACCAGCTCGCCAAGTGTGCACAGAAGTACTTTGAGACTATGGAGATTGCCAGTTCCCGTGGGATGAGAACGGAAGCAGCAGAGGAACCAGTTAAACAAAGACACAGGATGACGAAGATAAGCGCGATCTCCAAGAGGTGCAAGAACTGTAACATAAAGAACATCCGTCACGAGAGCGTGTATGGCTGTGTTGTCTGTAAAGCAAATCTGTGCAAACACCCGGCCTGCTTTTGGGAATATCACAGCCTGTCTCCTCTCAAAAAAGGTCAGTGTTTAAAGCAGTTAATTATAAAACATCCTGTCAGTTCTGTAAGTCAAATGTCGGCTTATTGCTGTAAACAAATCAACATATGTATTTGATGCTTTTACCAGGATCAACAAAAGTTGGATTCATCAAGAACAGAATAAGGTAATAATTAGTCATCAATTAATGATCAGTGAATTTATTGACCTAGATCTCGGGTGTGTTTGTTAATTTTCCACGTGGTGTTAGTTATTGGTTCTAATGTCAAAGACAAAGCAAGTTGATATGAAAAGCTGAATGAAACATTTTCATGTGTGAAATTCATTTTCGTCTTTTTTGTTTTCTGTACTTCCACTGTGACAATAACATTCACAAATGTACATTTGCTTTTCTGTGTAAACAGTGGAGAAGTTGAGGTGGACGAGGTTGATGACAATCTGGACGAGGCAATGGCCCCTGTGGAGGAAATGGACTTCTCTGAAGATGAGAAGTTGGATATTCTGGATGAAAATGATGAAGAAGCTGAAGATACTAGAGATGATTTGATCAGTGAAGTAAAACATCCGATATCTCACCTGCCATCAGCAACAAATAGCCACACTCAGCCTGGACCTGTGTTGTCTGCCAGTAAAGAGCGAGATGATTTCTTCACCGCCCGTCAGTTGAGAATCGCCCTGTTTGCTCTGTGTGACGGGCTCCGCCAAGCCTCAAGGGTATTTTCAACCGAGATGCAGCTCATCCGGGCATGGCTGAAGGATGCCAAGAAACGATTAAAGGAAACTGAACAGGAACAGAAAGCCCACACTGATGGTGAGGACCGCATGGTGGCCTGGGTGCTGTCCATGCGTGAGCAGCAGCTTCCCATCACTGAGAGCAATCTCTTCCATAAAGCCTCCACGCTGAAGAAGAAAGGAGGTTTCAGCGACTCCTTCCGCATCTCGTACGTCTGGGCGGTGAACTTCATGTTGCAGCACCGGCTCGGAGTGCGAAGCATTGGCAGGGCAGCCTCGCTGGCTCGCACCCTACCGGCTTCCCTAGAGTCCAAAGTCAAGTCCTTCAGGACGTTTACCCAGAAGATCATCCAGGTCCACAAGCTCTCAGAAAGCACAGTAGCTGCGATGGACGAATTGTGTCTGTTTGTGGATTTGAGGTTAGTTCAGGACAAGTCTCGCCGCTCAGAAGCCCTGGAGCTGACTGGAACTTTACCTCTGGTCACTGTGTACCTGACAATGCTGGCCAATGGTACGATGCTGCCCTCTCTGGTGCAGGTGAACAGGCATCTGGCTGAGAAAACTCTGCCAGAGTTCATCCTGCTGGAGGCTGGCCCAGAGAGTCTCTTAGTAGAAGAGGCTTTGGATCTTTGGATAAACAAGATTTGGCTACAGCATGTATCCGGACCAACTCAAGCTAGAAAATCAATGCTGGTCTTGGACCGACACAGGGAACACATGGGAGATCAATTCCTCACTTCCATTACTGGATCAGGTACCCTCCCAGCTGTGGTCCCTGGAGGCTGCTCTTTCTGTCTTCATCCTCTGGAGGTCTGCCTGAAGCCGGTCCTGCAGCGCTTTCTGCTGTTACGCTGGGCAAAGTTCATTGCCGGAGACCCAAAGGAGCTAGAGGAGACCTCACCAACCCAGCTCCACACTAATGTTGCTGAGCTGCTGGTTGACTGGGTGGTTGAGGCCCTCACACAGCTGAACAAACTTCCCCAGCTTTGGAAGTCGTTCCACCTGACGGGCCTTCTGAAGGGCCTGAAAAAGGTGAACAAGGAGGTGGAGAAAAAGGACCAGGAGCAGGCTACGAGTCAGAAACCAGAGGAGATCCAGCTGGACCTCCTCAAGTCCCTTACAGAGGCCCTGCTGGGGTCTGAAGTTCTTGAGGCTGATTGTTCCCATCCACTGGAACTGGAAGACGAGGAGGATACTGAGGAGGAACGTGAAGACAGGAAAAGACAGGAGGAGGTGGACAAGCAAAAGAAGGATGGGAAGGGGGACACGGAGGAGACAGAGGAGGAAAGAAAGGAGACAGAGAAGGAATGTGAACAAGAGGACAAGGTCAAAGATAAGGCAGGAAAGGACAGTGAGGAGAAAGAGGACAAGGAGACAGAGAAGGAGGTGAATAAAAAACTAGAGGAGGACAGTGAGGAGGAAGGAAAGGAGATGGAACAGGACAGAAAGGAGGTGAACAAGGAGAGACGAGAGACCAGGATTGTGATAGGAGAGGAAGTCGGGGACGAGTGGAAAATCAAGAGCAGGACTGAAGGTGTAGAGGCAGATGAAGAGGACGAGAACAGGACGGACAATAGCTGAACAGAGGACGAAGATGTGGATAAAGGTCCACAGACTGTAAACCCAGCTGAGTCCTGAGGGGGCGTTTAGCAGCCACCACAAACCTGAGACACCTGGTTGTTTTGTGAGTGAGGATGCAGTTTGAGCTGCTGTTCTTAACCAGTATTTGTAGGTAATTTTGCAGATACTGAGAAGTACCGTAATGTGTTCCTGCCTTTGAGTAGTAAAACTCCAGATCAGCCAGTATCCAAGTAAAAGCAGCCTCCACCTACATTACAGAAGGATCATGGGTCAGATTTTTGTCTTCTGCTCCAGATATTTAGATGTTTACCATCATTGTTCCAGCTGGAGAACTCTGTGTGGACGATGGTCACACGTTGGTCTGTAAATCCTGTCTGCACTTTGTAATTATGTTTAACACAATGTGTACTGCTGAATTATTTCCTTCTGTCAGGTCGAGTGCAGCCGTCGTCTTTGTTTTACTGAACCTGTTTAAACAGTCAGGGTTCATTCAGAGGTTCCTCGGACAGTTTCCTGAAGATAATGTTCCTGATCTACCAGACGGAAACCGATCCGTATGGATCCTGTTGGCTGTACGAACCACATGACTGTCACTTGGTTACACCTGAGCGGATCTGCCTCCACGTTCCTGTTGGTGGTTCAGCTCACATTCAGGAAAGATGGGTCTGCTTAGGACATAAACTGTTTGTAGAGTTACTGTGAAGTTTTTCAGTTTTAAACCAGAACCACCATTTTTGTCTGATCTGGACCAAGAAGCTGTGTGAGTCTGAACCAGGAAACTTAATTTACAGGACGCAGGTTTGTTAAAACTCATTAGTCTCAGTTAATTTATTTGACAACAGGATTGAAAAAGATTAAAAATGTGTTTTCAGATGTTGTTTTGTCCAAAATGTTCAGTGACGCAGGAGAAACTGAACAGAACTGCTCTGTCAGACCGATTGTGATTTAATCATGTGATGGACTTGGTCACTGACCGATGAATCATTAAACCTGGTCCTGAACTGTGTGGTTCTGTGTTCTGGGAACAGCAGGACCCTGAATGATGGAGACCTCCAACACATGCAGTCGTGGATCGGTTCCTACATGAGTTCATCAAGTTTTTAGAGTATCCTCTCATCCTGAACACAGAGAGACCAAGTCCTTGTCCGCCATCGGGTCTGAACCTGATCCTGCAGAACTTTAGCTTGTTCTGGTGCTCATGTACAGACGACTGTAAAAACTGTGGCTCAGTAATAAAACTTTCAGTGATACTACAGTTAGTACACGTTGGAATACGGAGTCCAGCCTGCACAGACGTGTCTCTAACAACTTTTCTTAGGACGTTTTTTTGTGTTTCTCAGTTTTTGGACGTCACAGAAAAATGTCAGTAAATGTACATTTTCAAACACAGACGAGTTTGTTCTTTTATTTGACCACTGAACTTTTTACTTTTATTATTACTGCCGACCTGACGTCAGAGCAGGGCATGATGGGAAACGCCTGCTCTCAGCTGAGATCTGATTGGTTCAGGTGTTGGATCAACAACGTGACATTTCCTCTTTTATTGACTTTGAAATGTTCAGATTCATTAGTCTGAGCTCTGATTCTGATTGAATAATAATGAAATAAATTAATATTAATTATTAAATTAATAATTATTTTGTTATTAAAGTAACATCTGCACAGATGTTTAAATATTCGACAGATCAATAATCAAATATCTGCTTGTTTTACATTTACGGTTTAATCAGTAAAGTGGCACAGTGACTGTTTCATTATCATTTTAAAGTCATATTAAACCATAAACTCAGCATCTCCTGTGGACATTTTTAACAACACGGTCCTGTTTGTTACGTCCTGCACAAACTGCAGCTTGATGCTGCTGGAAAAGTTAGAAACTCGTCTTCATCGCAGCTTTGCGTCTGTTTTCTGCAAACACGTGGTGACCAGAGCAGAGGCAGAACCCAAGCAGCTCTGCGGGTTTGTTCGGTTCAGCAGCAGTAGTGGGAGAAAGACAAAATCCCAAACCAGTTGGGTCAGAACCGGAACTTTACTACAGTCACATGAAATGATACTGATTCAGCTCAGGACTCAACGTGTAAAAGTTCACAGTATAGTTTAACACACAAACACCTGCAGAATCTCTCACTGTGGAGATCCTTCACTGATGTCTGCAGGTGTTTGATAAACTGACATAAAGCTGGAAACTAAAACCTGGATGAGAGGAGACGGGTAATACTGAGCTGTAAAAAACATTTCAGTTTGTAACTGATGTGAAAACGTGAAAGAGACAAAGTTTAACTTACAGGAAATGTGTGAAAGTTCTTTAAAGTCTGAAATAAATGAATCATTTTATTTAGAGACGAGGTTTATGTGTCACTGACTGGTTTCTGCTCGTGATGTGACCGATGTCTCTGCAGAAACCAACAGATTCAACTTTCACTTTCAGCAGCTGTGGCATAACAAAAAACCAAACTGTCTCTGGTCCTGAGAGGGTTAATGCTCAGACCCCACACCTCCTGTCTGATTGGCTGATATTGAAACAGTTAAGCCCCACCTCCTGGTTTTTCATTGTGTGTCTAGTGTGAGAGAGTCCAGACCAGTCACCAGCAGGACCTGCAGGATCAGACCAGACCAGGAGTTCAGACATGGGTGAATTAATTTAAAATTGATCTGTGTGATCGTGTCCGGTCTTTGTTTCAGTCTTTCAGCAGCTTCACGCTCAGCTGCTTCAGTTGCATGTTTTTCTCGTGGAGTCTGGTGGAAACAAAGCTGCAACTCTGCTCTGTGCTGACGACCTTTGCTCTGTTTGCTGCTGCAGAGTTTAGTTTCCCTCCTCCTGTTCAGGAGGGGAAACTAAAGGGGCAGTCTGCAGTTTTACCTCATGATGTTCAGGACTTTTGGTCACAGTCGTGACCCCAGGGGCTTTTAGAAGGTCACTCTGAGGCTCTGCTGCAGGTGACTCTACCTGCCTGTCCAGTGTTGGAGGAGAATGAACAGGATTTTAATGTAAAACCACAGATTGTGCAGTGATGAGCACAAACTCGTTTTTCCTTGTGAGCTGTTTCTGCAACGTTTGAGATCATCAGTAAAGTTTTACTGTGCTGTCAGAGGGACCGTGAGCCTGCTGCAGAACCTTTCTAACAGTGTGGAGTTTGTGGTTCTTTTGTTTTGAGCAGATGAAGACCACAGACTTCCTGGGTCTGTGGGTCTGTGGGTCTGTGGGTCTGTGCCTGCTTGGCCCATTAACCCTTGTTGTACCACTGAACGTTGTCTTTGTCCCAAACCTGATCCGTCTTTTCAGGAACCTTTTGGGAATCAGAGACATCTAAAATCTAATGATGCTAAAATGTGTAAGTAGTTTGTGTAACGACAGGCGTCTTTATGATGTGTTGTTTTGTTTGAATACTATTTGGATCATTATGATAATCATTATGTTTATTATTATAAAGATTGAAGGGCGACAAACTATGGAGGCAACCAAAAGGCTAAAACGGTAATCAAAGACAGCCACTACAGTTTCAAGTCAAACTTTAACGTGGGTTTAAAGTTCAACCTTTTTAAGACACTGCAGATTGGCTCTGTGTATTTCCTGGAACACTTTGAACGGCTCAGTGTCTCTGTACATCTGCAGTCGGGTCTGAGGCTAAACCTGTTGTTTAGTTTCACTGTCAGAGTTGTTGATGAAACTAAACTTCAGGTCAAATCAAACTTTGTCTTTGTGTCAAACTATAACAGGATCATCTGAAAATCTAACGTGCAGCAGCTTCAGAAGTCGTGACAGAGACCAGCTGAGTCACACGTGTCCTGAGCTTCTGCAGCTTTGAAATCTCTTTTCCTGTCTCAGGTGATCAGAACAAACCTGAGCTCTGTGGAGCCTGACGGTCACTGTGGCATCTGATTCCTGCAACACATCCACAATCTAACCAGGTTTTATTTTAAAAAGGTTTTACAGCCTGTGTCAGACCCTGGAATCAGAGGAAGAGACGCT
>JAUBNQ010000008.1:195129-206780 GCA_032353495.1 Ctenopoma kingsleyae | reverse complement strand
TCTCTCTCTCTGTCCACTCTTATACCATCATTGCATGTTATTAACTTTGTTTCTTCTCTCTCCCCTAGTTGTGCTTCTGGTTCTGCTGGAGGTTTCTTTCGTTAAAGGGAGATTTTCCTCTCCACTGTTTCCTAGTGCTGCTCAAGTGGGACTGTTGGGTTTTCAACAATATTCTGTATATATTTATATAATGTGTAAGGTCTTAAACCTTAGTGCCTGATGACTTATTTTGTGATTTGGCGCTATATAAATAAAGTTTATTTGAATTGAAATAAAATGATTAAGAGAAACGGGTTTAGATGAAAACTCCAGTTTCTTCCTCCACTGTCTGTCGTTAACTGGCAAAGCCGTTGTTCAGGTTCCAGCTCAGACGTAAGAATATTAAAGTGTTCCCACCCTTTTTCTATCTCCATTTCTCTCTGGTCATTTCCCAGAATCCTCCTGGGATCATGAGCATCCTGGATGACGTCTGTGCTACGATGCATGCTAAAGGTGAGGGAGCAGACCAGACTCTGCTGCAGAAGCTCCAGGGACAGATCGGATCCCACGAGCACTTCAGCAGCTGGAACAAAGGATTCATCGTCCACCACTATGCTGGGAAGGTAAAATACACTCGTTTACCTGTGCAGGTGTTGCCTATCTGCCTGTCCACATGTTTTGACTCTACCTGTCCACCTGGCCAGGTGTCATACGATGCCAACGGTTTCTGCGAGAGGAACAGAGACGTGTTGTTCAACGACATCATCGAGCTGATGCAGAGCAGCGAGTTGTAAGTTACTGACTCTGTGAGAACCAGCTTCACTTTTAAACTGTCATGAGGACTTCGTGATGACTGTGTTGTGTTCGTGCTCAGTCCGTTCATCAGAGCTCTGTTTCCTGAGAACCTGGAGGCCGAAAAGAGAGGACGTCCGACTACGGCCAGCAGCAAGATCAAGGTGAAACTAGAAGACCTGCTGATAAAGACAGATTTTTAGCAAAACTGAATCTGATGTTCACTGTAATTGTTAAGAAAAACTGGTTTTCATAAACCTGTTCCTGGAGCAGAAATGGAACCAGCTCCAAAGATTCACGTCACTAACCCTCATATTTCAGAGTTTTACCTTGACAACTTAAATGACCATGTGGTGTAGTTCCTGCAGGTTCCTAGCCTCTAACACACCTACAATAGGTAAACCTGTCCCCCCTGCCGCCTTTCAGAGACAAGCTAACAGTCTGGTCCAGACCTTGATGAAGTGCACCCCTCATTACATCCGCTGCATCAAACCCAATGAGACCAAGCGTCCCCGGGACTGGGAGGAGAATCGGGTCAGACACCAGGTGGAGTACCTGGGTCTTCGGGAGAACATCAGAGTCCGTCGAGCTGGATACGCCTACCGCAGAATCTTCAGCAAGTTCCTGCAGAGGTCAGAGATCAAACATTGATAACATACATGTGAACACACAGTGCTGTGAAAAGATCTTCAAATTCCTGCTGAGTTCTTGTGATTTTGTGGTTGTCCAGGATTCCTTCACAGCACTGTATCTAACACCCTAACCTGTGTGCTGCAGGTACGCCATCCTGACCAAGGAGACCTGGCCTCAATGGAGGGGTGATGAACGTCGGGGGGTTCTGCACCTCCTCAGCTCTGTCAACATGGATCAGGACCAGTTCCAGCTGGGAAAGGCCAAGGTCTTCATCAAAGCCCCAGAATCGGTATGAATCAGTATATGCTTTTAACCGTAACCTCAGTTACCACACGAGTCTCTTGGATCATTATTTCTTTCCTGGTCTCAACATCTGTTGCTATGGAGATGACAACATTACCTAAAATTGAGAATTTATCCTTTGGGTTCTCTTCCTCTTACAGTGGGATTCTTGGTACTGTAGTTCCCAGCACTCCCCTGCCTTTCAGGGTCTCTGTCTTTATGTTTGGGTCTGAGGTGTTTTCGTCTTTGCAGCTCTTCCTTTTGGAGGAGATGAGGGAGAGGAAGTACAATGGTTTCGCTCGGGTCATCCAGAAGGCCTGGCGTAAACACGTCGCTGTCCGCAAGTACGTCAAAATGAGGGAGGAAGGTGAGTCCAAGTCTCATCAAAGGTTCAAGCTATTAGTGCTCAAGTGTGGTCTTAGGGTTGGATTGGTTTTAAGCTTATATGGACTTGGCCTTGACTCAGAACTGTCTGGACTCAGACTTGAGTTAAATGGGTTTAGACCAGAGACTGTGACATCTGCACTTTATTCTGGTTATTATTGCTTCCTATTCTAATCAGTTAGACTAGACTAGACTAGAGTTAGACTAATCTCCAAGTTAACACTCATTGTCAGGGTACTTTTAAATAACCACAGTGAGATGATGCTTATTAGAGAATCACTGATAATGATGAATATTAAATGTATCTGCAGCCTTTGACATAGTGGTTTATAACCTACTTCAGATTAGTCCAGTGTTGTTTTCTCAGGAATGTATTTGTTCCATTATAGACCATTATATCCCATTAATTGACCTCAGACCCCCACAGATTTATTGTCAGATGGGCCCCAACCAACCAACAGCCTAGGAACCAGTCACCTCAACAACTGATCTACATGTGTCAGGTTTGTTTGGAAGCAGCAACGTCTTCTTTTCTGTTTCTTCCAGCCTCTGATGTCCTGCTGAACAAGAAAGAGCGCCGCAGAAACAGCATCAACAGGAACTTTATGGGCGACTATATCGGGACCGACAACCATCCAGAGATCAGACAGTTTGTTGGCCGTAGAGAAAGGATCGACTTTGCCGATGTGGTGGTGAAGTACGACAGACGATTCAAGGTAAAAACTAATCTGAGAAAGAACCTACAGCACATTGATTATGGCTTTGTCCCGCTTCTCCCCCCTGTTCTTATTGTGGGCTCATGTAAATCACTGGGTTACGGTTCAAATCAAGTCTGGCTAATAGTCGACCAGAGCTGATATTCCTTGTGATTCACAGAATCCTTGAGTAGAAAGTAAAACCTTCACATCAACCAGTAATGTCACTGAAATGTTGATTTATCTTTTTGGTTTTTGTCATTTATCTACTTACATCAACAAGTTCAGGCTCCAAACCATGTAAATCCAGTTTCTTACTGCTGCTAGGGGGAGGTTGGTAAATTCTGTTTCACTCTGGGGCACATCCCAGTCCCATTTATCTGGGAGAAACCAGCCAAGACACTTGCCAAAATCTCGCAGTTCAGTAAACCTGAGACCCAGATGTCAAAGGCACCAGGCTGATCCAGGTGGATCAGTGTTCACTGCTAATCTGGTTCTTGGTTTTGTCATAATTCACCATATTCAGAATAAAATAAACTAAACTGAACTCTCCACAGACAGTGAAACGTGACCTGATCCTTACCCCGAACTTCTTGTACCTGATTGGACGAGAGAAGGTGAAGCAGGGTCCAGATAAAGGCCAGATCCAGGAGATTCTCAAGAGAAAGATTGAGCTCAACAAGGTCCAGTCTGTGTCCCTGAGGTACACCACCAGAACCAGATGTAGAACCACGACCATAACTATAAGTACCATCAGGACAAGAGCTAGAACTGGAACCAGACCCTCAACTAGAAACCAGGAACAACTCTAGTATTTGAACTAGTGCCAGAACTACAGTTAAACCTAGTACCTGGACTGGGAATAGGACTATAATCAGGGGTACTCCCAGGTTCTGAACTAGAAATACAGCCAAGGACAGAACTGGAACTGGACTTAGAATCAGCACTAAGAATTGAACTAGAACCAGGGACAAAATCAGAACTGGAACCAAGCTCAAAACTTCCATGTCCAGTATTAGAATTAGTACAAGATGTATGAGGGCCAGGACTACAAGTAGAACTAGTAACAAGACCAGAATTACATTTAGAACCAGAATCAGAACCATAACTGAAACCAGGGCTACAGCCAGATATACAGTCTGTACAATTACTGTGATTAGAAGCAATGCAGTTGGAGAAATGGAACCAGAGAAGAACTAGAACTAGAAATGAAACCAGAACTACAACTGTTTGATTGGTCTCTCTGCTGCTCTGATCCATCAGCACTCTGCAGGACGACTTCATTATCATCCACGAGGAGGAGTACGACAGCGTTCTGCAGAGCGTCTTTAAAACAGAGTTCCTCAGTCTGTTGGTGAAACGTTATCAGGACAAAACTCAGAAGAAGCTGCCACTGAAATTCAACAACCTGTCAGTACCTGGACCTCTTTATTCTGTTTACAGAAAACCAGATCTGAGGGTTTTCTGGACTAACACTAACCATTCCCCCCGTGTCTCTGCTGTCCTTCAGCCTGGAGTTTAAGGTGAAGAAGGGTGGCTGGGGTCCATTCAGCTCTTCAGGTTCCAGACAGATCCAGTTCCAGGTGGGTCAAGGAGACGATGCTGTACTGAAGCCCAGCGGGAAGGTTCTGCAAGTCTCGATCGGTCCGGGTCTGCCCAAAAACTCCAGTAAGTTCTTTCCTGATTTGATTCAGCAGGATCAGCATGTGAAAAGTAATGAAGTACGTTTGTTCATGTAAATTTAAAGTATCTGTACTTTTCCTGAGTATGTGAAGTTATTGCGCTTCCACAACATTTCTGAAAGAAATACTGAACTTTTACTCAACTACATTGAGTACATTATCAACTGATTTCTGCATAATGAGTCAACTGATTTCTGCATAATGAGTACTTTTACTGTTAGTACTTATTATAGTAGTATACTTAGTACCTGTGAAGATTCTCAGTCATCCAGGTCATGGTTATCCCAAAAAAGTGTTTTTTTCAGTGGCAACTGGACTTGTTTTAGTTCCTTGAAGACGTTTCACCCTCCATTCCAGAGGACTTTCTCAAGTCTGACTGACTGGTAGGAGTAGCAGGTTTATAAACCCTGTGGAGTCCTCAAGTTGTTGATTGGCGATCACCTGTGGGTTGTCCTTCCCTCTGGCTTTCAGGTATGTTACTGTGACCACCTGAGCCAGAGTGTGAACGACTTCCTGGGTACAGTTGAAAGAACTACATTGTAAGTGGGTGATAGATTATGTCTAAGGCCGCCTCCTCTGTTTAACGAGGGTCGTTCAGTCTTGCGGTAAACTGCTTCTCTCACACCTCGTTTGAACCAGTCAACCTCACGATCTAAGATTTTGACATCTTGGTCATCAAACAAGTGGCCTTTGTCTTTGTAGGTGAACTGCTGAGTCCTGTTCTGAAACAGCTCATCAGGACAGGACTCAGCAGTTCTTTCAACTGTACCCAGGCGGTTTCACAGTCATTCACACTCTGGCTCAGGTGGTCACAGTAACATACCTGAAAGCCAGAGGGAAGGACAACCCACAGGTGATCACCAATCAACAACTTGAGGATTCCACAGGGTTTATAAACCTGCTGCTCCTACCAGTCAGTCAGACTTGAGAAAGTCCTCTGGAATGGAGGGGGAAACGTCATCAAGGAACTAAAACACGTCCAGTTGCTATTGAAAAACCTTTATTAGTATACTTAGTAGTATAATTTGATGATACTTTTGTACTTTTATTGAGTAAAGTTTTTAAAGCAGGTATTTTAGATGTAAATACCTGCATTTTGTAGTATTTCTACCCTGTGGTATTGGTACTTTTGCTTGAAGTAAACTTCTGAATATAGTACTTCTGTCACTGTGCAGGACCGACGAGGAAGGACAACCGCAAGAGTCGCTACATGGGAAACCAGGCTCCGCGCTCCAACCAGTACAACTCAGGTACGAGTTTCAGAGCCTTCAGGAGTCAGGACGTCTCCTGCTGGTCCTGTGTGTTGGTTTCAAATGTTTGGTTTTCATTTTTGTCCAGCTCCTCAGTGCAGAGGCAGCGTTGCTTCCAGAGGAAGCTCATACTCCAGAGGCTCCCTGCTGAGGCAGCAGTCCAGCATGGAGCAGCCCAGTCTGCCCCGCATCCAGAACCAACGTCGCCCTAACAGCCGCACCACTCAAAACCAGGACATGGGCTTCATGAGTGTCCCAGAGCAGGGCGCTGCAGGGTGAGGCTACTGGGAGCTAACCAGTCTAACCAGTACAGCCAGGGCCACCAATATAACTACTGTAACCAGTAAGAGTGATAAGTGTCACCAGTAAAGTACAGTCAAGCTGCTCTGTAGCTCGCTGGATAAACGGGTCTGTAAAACCAGTACTGGAACCAGGATACTGCGGAGTAACAGTCGTGATCAGTCAGTCATCGCCACAGTAGAACCGACAGCGTTACACAATATTAGTTTGGTTGTTTGTTATGTAATGTTAGTTTAACGTCTGCAGGCAGAAATAAAAATATAAAAAAAATATTACACACAGCACTTTGTTCCCTGCGTGTTGCCTGCAGGCTGCAGTGACTGTACATATAACACAGAGCTCTCTAATCCCTCCGTGTTGCCTGCAGGCTGCAGCGGCGGCGGTCGAAGGAAGTGAAACCCCTCCCCGGATCAGGTCTCCCCAAACCGGCTCCCAGACCAAAGCCTCGGACTCCTCAGTGCAGAGCTCTGTACGCCTACGATGCCCAGGACACAGACGAGCTGAGCTTCAATGCAGACGACATCATCGAGATACTCACTGAAGGTACTGCTTGTACTGCTAATACTACAGATACTGTTGTTTGCAGCTTTGTTATACTGCTGCTGCTGGTATTACTATTAAAATTACTACTAACACTGTTACAGATACTGCTGCTGTTACTTGTACTGCTAATACTGCTGTCGGTTCACTGTTGCTGTTCCTACTACTGTTAATACTGACAATATTACAGTACTACTTGTAAGGTCCAAATCTTGGGGCAGAGTGCAAAACTTCAGCTGACCCGTGTTTTCCCGTTATCCTGTACAGGCAGCTCGTCTTAGATGAAAACAACAAATATTTCTTTTCCACTTCTCCAAACAATATACAGACAAAACGATAAAGAAAAAAAATATTTCCACAGAAACGTCCACAGAATATCCAGCATCCACAATATGGTCCACGCACAGCTCACTCCATGACACGCTCAGAAAGCTGTGTAGCTCCACTCTGCTCCTCCCACACGTACTCTCCCGTACGTATCCGGAGAAATTTAGCAGCCAATGTAAAAAGGTTACTGACCGTAAGCTTGAATCAGTTTAAATACAGTGTTAAAGTAACTAAAACATATTAATAAATTACGTAAATATAAGAACATGTCAGAATGCAAATTCAACAACGTATTTTAAGAACCTCAATCAAACTTGGCTCCCACACTACTGTTATTACTCTACTGATACTGCTGTCGGTACTACTGCTAAGTCTACTACTACTGCTGTCGCTGCTAATATCACTAGTACTGCTACTGTGACAACTGATACTACTACTCCAACTGTAATCAAACACTGTGACTGTACTTTAATCAGTTAAAAAATAAGCTTGTTTAATTAATTGTCCAGAGAAGGCCACAGCTCAGCTCCAGGACTGCTTTGAAAAGACACACTGGGAATTATTTGCAGAAGCTGCTCCCACGGCACAGAGATTAACCTGGAGGATTACACAGCCACTGTGCTTTCTTACATTAACTTCTGTATAGGAAATAGGAAAAACAAGAAAATTACAAGGTGTGCAAATCAGAAACAGTGGATGAAGAAGGAAGTTAAAGACCTGCTCATAGCAAGGAACAGTGCTTTCAAACCTAGTGATGCCACAGCTTATAGTGCCACTAGACACAACTTAAAAAAGGCATAAAGAAAGCCGAGGAGCTGCACAGACACCAGGAGCATGTGGCAAGGAATAAGAGCTCTAACAGACTACAAGAGCCCCCCTGACCCCCCTGCTGCTCAAACTGTCTCTGAATACAGCAAAGACCAAAGAACTCATCTTTGACTTCAGGAGGTCACAAGTCACCAAACACACTCCAGTCTTTATCAAAGGTGAGAGCATTGAGCAGGTGTCTAGCATCAAGTTCCTGGGGGTTCACATCTCAGAGGACTTCACATGGACCAAAAACACCACCACACACGTAGAGAAGGCTCAGCAGCAACTGTTTTTCTGAGGACTGGCCTCCAAAGGAGATGCTGGTCACCTTCTATCATTGCTCCTTAGAAAGCATACATACTTAACATACTGCATCTCATGTTGGTACCTCAGCTTCCCCGGAAGGCACTGCATGTAATCTCCAGTGCTCAGAAAATCATTGGGACTCAAATTCCCCAAAAATAAAGTAAAAAAAAATGGATTGAAAAAGTCAGTATAAAACATAAATAGTATAACAAAATAAAATTGTATCTTTCCCCAAACTAAACTACTTCAGTGTTTCCCCCATTTATTTTCTGTACAGCGCCAGATCACATTAGAACTCATTTCAGGTTCCCTTTCCTATAGAACAGGTCTGTTCTTTTATTAAACAAACTAAACAGCCTCATGGTATTTATCTTATTTACATGACGGTGTCATTTCTGTCTCTCTGTATCGCGTGCGGCGGAGCTCTGCAGCGATGCGTTCACGCAAAGACACGCGCGTCGGTAAAATATGATTAAAAAAGCATAAAAGCCAAAAACACACACTGGCCCCGGTGCAGAGCGATGCACATAACACACACCGGGAGCAGTGCACATTTTTTCCAATCACATTTCCACTGTACAGCTGATATTAAGCAAACGAAACCATCTGTTTATTTGACTTTAGTGCATTTTCCTTATGATGTTGTTATGTTTCAAAAAAGCTGCCATGTTTGCCTTCACAACTTTAATAACTTTGCGCTGCATGACGCACGTGAGCGTAATCTGCTGCATAATGGTGTGACGTCTTTACGCCATGAAATTAGCATATCATGATATTCATTTTTTTCCCCGGCAAGAAAAAATTACCAGTATTATCGTGAATGATATATAATATGGCCCACCTCTATATATATCTATTTACTTTTCCTTTTTTATTTCTTTTTTATATAGTTAGCTATTCTACTGCATAATACATGTATAGCAATGACAGTGAAGATATTCTGTTCTATTCTACATCTGTGTGCTCCTCTTAGATTACCAATCCAGTCTCAATACCTGAATCCGGACTTGGTGTCTGGATCTGGACTTGGAGTGTAGTCCTCAGTGCTTCCATATTTTTGTTTGTGTCCTCAGATCTGTCTGGTTGGTGGTTCGGCCGGCTGCGGGGAAGAGAGGGAATGTTTCCTGGGAACTATGTGGAGAAGATGTAGATCTTGTGTCAGGGGTCTGAGGTCATGACCTGCAGCAGGGGTCATAGGTCACCGGAGCTTTGGACACATCGGCTAACGGGAATGATCACAGGATAAGACAAGTTCATTTCTAAACATGTATGTTTCAGTAAGAGCGATGGCTATCAATCATCCAGTGAATGCACTGTCTCCAGGGGTCAGAGGTCAGAGGTCGGGTGTTCCCACCTGCTGACTCCTGGGCTCTGTCCTCATAACGCTGTGAACAGTCAGGTTAAATGTCTTCATGTGACTCCAGCCTCTGATCGTCTCTGGTTTATAAGCATTACCGTGGAAACCGAAAGACTGAGCGTAAAGTCCTGCCAGCGCCACCTACAGGCCCCAGTGTTCATTCCAGCCACAATGTTCAAGTTAAGTTAAATATTTTTCTGATGATTTTGATTTAATTAAGAAAAATCAGCAAATATCTGCTGATGAGATGAACAGAAACTAAATGTCACACTGAAACTTTAAAATACCAAATTTCTTTTTATTCTTTGGATTAAAATGTAAAAGATTACAGAAGGTCACTGCTGTATTTTATCTTGATCAAATAATGCAATAAAAATTATATGGAAAAAATTACATTTATGAATTAAATAGTTTTTACAATAACAGATTTTTTCTTTTTCTCTTCATGATGTCGTTTTAAACTGGAACAGCCAGTAAATATTTCACTACAAATGTTTGAGTCCCAGAATCAAGGGGAAGAAAAACAGTTCCAGAGGGAGCTCGTTAGAACCCAAACGAAGACGATCCTCTTTGGAGCTGCTTCATTAATCAATACATAATTTTTACACCAGAAATACCACTGTTATTATGGATACTAGTACTGATACATCCACTGTACTTCTGTTAGTATTTCTGCTGTTACTGAAACACCAGTACTGAAACAGCTGTGGTACTACAAGTACTATTCATGGTACTAACACTATATAGGCATAGTGGCCATAAACTAACAGCAGTAGACTAATAATACTCCCAACATTACCGTTAGCAGTAGCAGTAGTATTAACAATAGTAGTATCAGTGATATTGTGGTAACATTAAACTTTTGTTATGTATCTACTGTTGGGACTAAACGACATATTTGAAACATTTGTCATTATTTTCAGACATTTTATGAACCAAAGATTAATTTAATAAATAATCCACAGACCAACTCACAGTTGTCTGAAAGTGAGGAACACTACATTACCCAGAGTTCCATTCAGCCTTCATGTACTGATGGAAATACAGTATTTTAGAGTCTTTTCACACTGTTTATTGTTTCCACTGGTAGAAACTAAATTTGAGATAAAGTTGTAATTATGTTTTAATGATGTGATGTGGTTTGAGGAAGAAGTCTGAAGAATAAATGTGAGGACCATATGTTTCTGAAATATTAGATCTTTCAAACAATATTTTTCTACTTGAATTACAACTTCTTAAAAATGAAAGTACAGTTTATTCTGCATTTCACAGATTTTTAACGTTAGATACTTTATTCATCCCCATGGGGAAATAAACAGTCTATTTTTTCCTCATGAAATTTCACTTTGTGAAAAATCTCGTTTCTCTGTTTGATGATTGCATGCTTGCATTTATTTTTCTTTTATATTAATTTATCAGGATCTGGGAGCAACGTGCAGCAGCAACTCAAACTTCTTTTGTCAGCCGGAAACAGCCGCGGCGAACACGCGTATGTCCGAGGTTTCCTAAAGGCGCCATAACCTTTTACCCGCCACAGTCATCCCCGCAGTCATGCGTTCAGGTTAACGGAACCGTGAGAGAGAGAGAGAGAGAGAGAGAGAGAGAGACTGACAGCCCGCTGTTCGGTGAGCCGGCTGGCACCGATTTACCGGAACCGTTAACCGGTCAGAGGAGCAGCCAGCGTGGTTAGCTGGCAGTCAGAGCGGGGGCGTTAGCCGCTAAAAGCTAACAAGAGATGGAGGAGTTTCTGTCGAGCTGCCGCCGGGCGGTGCAGGTAACACGGCCACAGTCGGCGGTTTGTTAACGTTAGCCCGGTTAGCCCGGTACCGTGTTAGCATGTTAGCTCAAGCAGTTTAAACAATGTACAACAATTGATTTATTCGCTTGTGTGAAGGTAGACCCAGTTCATCTTCCGGTCAGTACACCTTTCAAAATAAACTTCCGGTCAGTCACATCTTTCAAAATAAATTTATAAATAAAAATATAAATGTATTTTAGTAATTGTTAAAAAAAGTAACTATAGCAGAGCATCCAAATGCTTTACTTTACTTAGCAGACGTTTTATCCAAAGCGACTTACAAGGAGAAGACACAAGCAATTACCATTCGGGTTCTGTAAATTCTGAGTTACAAAACTAAGAGCCCTGATAAGACCCAACTCGTCAAGATAAAGAACATGCTAGGAATTGTTAAGTGCTAGACAATTTGTGAGTGTGTGTGTGTGTGTGTGTAAGACTCATTTGAAATACTTTTTAAACAAGTGAGTTTTTAAATGTTCAGCCCTGTAGGCAGCATCAAGGATTTAAACTCAATGC
>JAUBNQ010000007.1:22199535-22211637 GCA_032353495.1 Ctenopoma kingsleyae | reverse complement strand
TATTGGGACATCCTATCAGTAATGAATTACAGTAGTCCAGTCTAGAAGTAACAAATGCATGGACTAATTTCTCAGCACCACTTTGAGACAGGTTGTTTTTAATTTTAGCAATATTCCTGAGGTGGAAGAAGGATGTTCTAGACATTTTTGTATATAGGAGGTAAATGATATAAAATATCCTGGTCAGAGATGAGTCCAAGATTCCTCACAGTAGTACTTGAGGCCAATGCAAAGTCATCTAGGGTAGCAATATTAGATTTATCAGCTCTAATATGGATGTGCTGATCAAAGGTAAAACATCTTTGAGCAGTCTAGTCGGGATGGGGTCTTAGAGACATGTAGAAGATTTAGATGAGTAAGTAAGACTGAGGTCTTACAAACAAATCTAGAGCTGTTAGACAAGTGCGTCCATCCATGTCAGTTGCAGGGAGGATCTGATCAATTCTTTCTTTCTTTCTCTAATAGTTATTATTTGTAAAGAAATTGTTGATGTGATTGCTGTTGAGAGATAAGGGAATTGTAGGTTCAACAGAGCAATGACTCTTTGTCAGCCTGGCTACAGTGCTGAAAAGAAACCTGGGGTTGTTCTTATTTATCTCTATTAAAGAGGAATAATATGTGGTTCTAGCTTTACAGAAACGTTTTCATGCATTATTAAACTGTTGGGCTGGATTCATGTAGATGAAGATGAACAATTTACCAGAACGTGGTTTTCCGTAATTAAAGCTGTAGTTTTAAATGATTAAAGTCTACAGAGTCAGGGAGACATAAACACCTGAAACACCTGCCCAACATGACACCTGAGGAGGAAGTGAGTGAGGTAATGAGGTAGTGTAGTACGTTCATGAACAATTTGGTTTGTTTGAACGGCTCCACAGTAGAAAAGGGATCTGAGTCTTCATTTAGAACAGTTCCTTCTAACACTGTGCCCTAATTTCGTGTCCTCTTTACATGAACAGTGAGAATTAGCCAATTACAAGAGGCAGAAGTCGCTGATTATGATTTGTCCTTTGCTGTCATTGAACGCACCATTGACCCCTTGGTTAGTGGTGAGCGGCGGTTGAGCGAGCTTAACAGTGAGTGAAGAAAGAGAATGATGTTAGAGAGAACAAAAGGAATCAGAAATTAGATGTTTGTCTGGTTGTTTCACAGCTCTACACAACCATGCAGGAAGGATTTTATTTAAATGTAACTGATACACAAGCTTCATCCTTCTGTCTGCTCTGTGCAGGTTGTGATAGGGCAACTGCTTCTTTTTTCTGAGCTTATTTTCCATAGAACCCAGTAATCTGTACCCTAATAAATAAAAAAAGAAAAGAACAGGTTCAGTTCAAATTTCCATCACTAGAACTAGAGTCGACCACAAATATCTTTAGACAAATGGGTCACGATTCGTCTCCTCTTCCCTGTCAATGGGTGTTTTATTCCTGTTTTCATATACTTCAGTATCATCTGGGCGTTTTCAGACACCATTACGATTCATGGACCTAGTTCTGAGTGCTGGTCTACATGGGACTCGTGTGTGTATGAATGTCGTCTTGTACAGGATGTTCACATACACACCATGAAATGACCAGAATTCAGAGGCACTCTGTGCCTACACGATTAAAACTGAAGGTTTCAAAATTGAGATGAATTATGACGTCGTGAGATGCTGCCTATCTTCACACTTCAGGTCAAACTTGTTGTTTTGACCCAGATACTGAATCTGCTCTCACTCTCAGAAACTGTCCCTCATCCTGATCTGCCCAGGACGAACCTGCTGCTGCTGCATGCAGATTAATCCCAAAATAGCTCCTGATCCTCGGTGAGCCTGACCATCGATCAGCAGCTTAACACGCCACCACCTCAGCAGCTGATCCAGAGTCAACCATCAGCTGCTTCTCAAACATCTGAATGTGTTTTATTATCTCAGTTAGTCCAGCATGTGTTCAAATGGTTACTGATTCTACATGTTTTGATGTGTTTGATTGTGATGGTTGGGTCTATGCAGCACTTCCCTTTAATCCAACAGTTCTCCTTGGGGAGGCAATGAAAGTGACCTTTACTTTTGAATGCTAACAAACGTCTTCTTCTACTAAACCTCGGACACAAGGTCAGATCACTGAGAAACTTTTTCTCTGAACAAACCTTGAAATAGTTTGTGTGTAAAACAACAAATTAATACAAAGAGTACATCAATAATAATTTGTTGTAATGTCACAGTTCTAAATACAGATTGATCACAAAATGTATCCGAATTATTATTAGCATAATAATGTATTTTAAACTGGTTCCATTACAAAAGCTGCATGTTTAAAAAGAGCATTTTTCTCTATGGAGTCTGGTGTGTGCAGACTGAAGAGCTGAATCTGGTTTTGTTCTTTGTGAGGGAGCGAGCGTCCACACTGAGAACAAAGGTCAACTCTTCCTCTTCAGCACTAATCACTCACTAATCAATTATGTTGTTAACCTGGTGCATTTCAGGTCTGCCCAGGAATTTGCTGCAAGCATGCTGATGCGATTAACGGCTTTTGATTCTGAAGATTAAGAACAGAACTTTTCCTGTTAAAGAGAAAGTTCTAAGATTCTTGTTAAAAACAGGTGTTTTCACTTTTTTGGTGAATTTAGTCAGTGTGATCATGATTTTTCACTAAACGACTCTCCTCCTGTTCTTTCCTAAGTTCATCATCAGTAGGTAGTAGAACAGAAAAACTGGACAATGTTTGTCTATTGTGAAGTCTTATGGAAACCGAATGAGAATTGCTGGTGTCTTCTCCTTGTAAGTCGCTTTGGATAAAAGCGTCTGCCAAGTAAAGTAAAGTAAAGTAAAGTTTTATACATAATATGTCTTGCATGTATCTCATACTTTGAAATGTATAAACATTGTCCTAGAGATACCCTATAACAGACTGTTGACCCCTAGCAGCTCTCTTTATGTACTGAATGTACTTGTCATGGATGGATTTTTGTTTCGTACCTCCAGGCAGATGGTGATGATGACGAGTATTCCAATGCTATTCATCATGCTGCTGTAGTAGGAGAAGAGGGCCTCGCGGCAGCCCCGGGTCCAGATGTTGAGCTCCTCAATGCGATGGTCGTAGTCGTAGTGAGCTGAGTTGTTAGTCAGGTGGTGCTGGATGCAGGGGCGGGGGGACCCAGGGTTACAGCAGCTGAACGGGACACTATCCATGAGGTATTTTCCCTCCACATTACTGAGGACACGACTGTAGGACAGAGACAGAGGTCACTGCTGGCTGGGTGTCACAAACATGGATGGATTAGTGGGGTCTGGCCCAAGTGCCTGGAGGTCAGGGGGCCAATCCAGTTCAAACCTCAAAGTTTCTTATTATATTTGTATGTCACACAACCACAAAGACACAAAACCTGGCAGCAAAGACACACCATAGGAACAAGACCTCAGATTCAAGCTAGGATCTTTCTTTGTGATGGTTTAGAAACTTGGGTTTTCAGTCGTTGCAATCGTTTTGTTTCTTAATTTTTTCATCTCTTTCTGGCTGAAGCTGACACACTGGTTCAAAATTTCCAAGTGTCAGACCAGTTCTACGGGTTGTACTCGGAAACAAGTGTTTCATAAGGATGAACAGACTTCATTGCAGAGTTCATTACATCCAAAGTAACAACAGGGTTCATCCTCTCAAGAGCAGGATGGAGATTGAGATGATTTACAACAACCTACAGAGACTTTGGTATTTTTCATAAAACATAAAAATTAAGGACATCTGTAGTGTTGTTGTGTGAGTCAGTAAATCCTTGTGAAAGAAAATTTTCTATGAAACTGTAAAATCAATATTTTATCTAATAACATTTGACCACTTGTGTTTTTATGAGCTCCGACATGAAACTTCAGGAACAGACACAGGTTTTGGGTCGAGTGCTGAACAGTAGGGACAGTTTGTCCTGATGGTGGTGCTGGAGGAATATTCACAAACTCTTCTGTAGAGTGGGTCGACCAGCTCAGTACTCCCTCTGCACAATGCATATTTCAGGCTTTAAACTAAAAACTGAGGGGTTGGATTCTCATCTGAAGGGACAGACTCTGAGGTGATTGACGTGCTGTCAGTTGCCTCAGGGTGACAGAGTGATCTCTTAAACGTATTAACTCAGAAAGACGATGTGGAAACACGCAACACGGCTACAACACATTTGATTCCTGCAGCCACAGACTCTGCTTCTCAATCGGGTTATGGTTATCCCAAAAATTGTTCCTCAGTGGCAACTGGACTTATTCTTTTAGGTCTTGAAAACATTTTGTGTTCCATCCAGGCTTCATCAGTTCTGAACCTCTGGGTGGAAGGCAAATGGTTTTCAAGAACTAAAACAACAAAACCAGTTGCCACTGAACAGCAATTTTTGAGATAACCAGGTCAGAGAATCCAGTGCTCCCTCTAGGTTCTGCGTTAACGTTCATGTTGGCGTGTAATCTACACCGAGGTGGAAATCAGATCCTGACAGATTATAGACTTAGAGAAGAGAAGCCGGTAACTTTTACCTCCTTAAGTCCCTCATTTATCCTCCACTGACCCTTTTAAAAACCACACTGTGTCTCTGAGTTTGAAGTGGGAATCAACTGTGGTGATGATAAAATAATCTGTTGAGGATATGTTGGACACTTTAATCAGACTTTTCTCTTAAAGGTTTTTAAGAAACTCAGATGATTCTGGTTTGTTCAGTCAAAGTCAGAGAAATGACTCAAAACTTTTTGGCAAAGTTAGAAATTAAAACTGAAATGGTGCAGAGCTAAACATCCTGCTTAGTCAGGTTAGATCCAGAGGATCTTATACAATTCTGCTCTGATGATGTGTCAGGATCAGATAAACAGACTCTGACCATCAGGTACTGTGATAAACACCTGAGACCTTGGAGAACCTGATCCAGAGTGATGAGGGCAGTTTAAGGATGATCACTGACAATTAGTCGATTACTGAAACAGTTGCAGATTAATTTTCTGCCCAACTAATCGACTGATGGACAGTTTGAGTCGCTGGACTCTGTGTGTACTCACTCTTTGACCTCAACGTTGCTCATGTCCAGGTAGCGGTTGCTGATCCACTGCACCTCAAACCAATCCCTGAAATTGTTGTTACCGCAGCAGCGAAACTCAATCTGTGTCATGTCCAGTGTCCTCTTCATGAAGCAGCGTCCCGGCGTGTCCGTGTCCTTATAGAACTTGATGCCATTCTTCAGGCCCTCAGCCAGTGTCAGGTAAACAGCAAACTGCATGAGGAAACAGAGCAGTGCAGTCATGAGCAGCAACGCGTTGAAGCCGCAGCACAGCAGCAGGTATGGCTTCAGCATCGGCTTCCACTTGGCGAACTTGATCGGGTCCAGAGAGTCGTGGCACACCTTTCCTCCAAAGGCGTTGGCCCCACAGGCCAGCATACCCACCAGGATCAGCAGGTTGGGCACTAAATGGCTCTCGTTGTTGTCCATCAACTCACTTCTCTTCCGCAGCTCAATCTTGAAGAAGATGCCGAGACTGAAGATGAGGATCCCCACGATGACCGAGAGCCAGTAGAGCATCCACAGACCCTGAGCCAGCTTCACCCGCTTCTGCAGGGTGAACTTTACTGACATGAATGGCATTTTAACGTCTCAGTCAACAAACACGTCGCGTATCGATAAGAAAACAGTTTTCTGCTGTGAACTGGTGGAGAATCCGTCAGTTTCACTGATTTAGTCCGTTCCTGACAGTAGAAGCTGAACACGACTCAATTATAACTCCTCGTTTCAGAACCATGATGCCAAACTGCCAGTCAGGACAGTCCATGCTGCTGGGGGGTCTGCCATTAAACCACAATTAAATATTCACATAAAGGGTGAGGTGGGCTCAAGAGACTCCTCACTGTCTCTGTCGAAGTGTGATTGTGAGCGAGCCCCAACATGTCATCCTAAACCCTGGACCAGCTCTGATCCCATTAACAGCAGATCAGCTGCTGCCTCTAATCCGTCCTCTTACTGATAATTGGTTTGATGTTAAGCAGCAGCGCTTCACTACTGCTCACACAAATTCACCTGTCCCACCTCGCTGCAGGTGTACCCTGGTGACAGGAAGTAGAACTAATGATGTGACATCCTGCAGTCAGTCCAGTCAGCAGAGACCAGAAACGTCCTGTAATGAGACTGATAGACGCTAAAAGTCTGGTGATAAAATGAAAAATAAGTGAGCACGATGCTCTTTTAAAGTTTTTATTGGTTTTGTTATTCTTATACAATATTGTACATTTACTGGTTTATACAAGAATTCACATATTAACAAGTGATAAATGATGCAACATGCTGTCAGGATGAGCAGGTGACTCAGAAAAACTAATCAACTCATTTTAACATCTCCAACATAAAAATTTTCTTCTTTCTCATCATCCAATTCAGATTTTACTGAAACAAGTGAAAAAAATCTTTTCACTTTTTTCTACATATTAAAAAAAAATGTTGGAAATTTTCTTCTGTTTGTTTTTTCACATTTCACCACAAACCATAAAAAACTCAAGAGACATCACACAGGAAAAACACAAACCCCAAGTTTCCTTAAAAAAAACCCTTAAAACTCAAGTAAAAACTGATCAGACGTCAGCCGTTCATTCCCAACCAATACACTGTTCTGATATGTGGCTTGATATGTTGGACTGATTGATCACCGGCTGAAACTCTGACACACACACACTGAGCCCATTTTAATTATTGTTTTTATTCACACATGGCTCCAAATTGTCATATGATAGAATCGGAAACCTGATCCGAGAGTCAGGAGTTGATGGAAGTTGTTGCCTCAGTCTAACTCAACAAAATATGGTTAAATCCTGCTGTGAGACATCTGGAACAGTTCAGAGCTGAATGTGTGACTACATTACCCATGAGTCCGTGCAGCTGGCTGTCCTAATGAAGTGCACCCTGGGAGTTGTAGTTACAGTTTTATGTCATAAACAAATGCTATTACCAAGTTGCTGCTCTCTGATTGGTGGAGTGAGACATGGGGGTGTTGGGGTGTGTGTGTGTGTGGTGGGGGGTGTTAATACGAGCTCAGACTGAAACAAAACAAAACAAAATTCCTGAAAAATCCCTGAAGCTGATCTGAGCTCAGCGCTGGGCTGTAGAAAGCTGAGTGGTCAAGGAGAGTGGGGCAGGGCCTCCGACAGCCAATTACAGATGCTGCCAGTCGATGGCGACCAGTGTCTGATTGGCCTCCTGAGCATGACCAATGACCTCAGCAATGGCGTGCTGCCGCCACAGACGCTCAATCTTCCTGTATCGCTCCGAGCACAGGTGGAGGGGGTTACCCCGCCTGATGGGGGGCAAACAGATAGACAGGTAAATAAACACAGGTAGAGGGGGTTCCCTTAGAGCTGTGGTTCCCAAACTGCAGTTTATATATTTATACAGTGATGAAAAGTGATAATATAGGTGGTTAGAGCCTGATGTGTAACATGTTACACAGAGTAATGAGGGGGCATCATACGAGATGGGACGATTGATTAGAGGTGGGAGGACGTGACAAACAGAAAGCTGGTGATAAAGATTTAACCGCAGATTTATCAGAAATTCAAGATGAATATACAAGAGAAACAAGGAGACGCAGAAAGTGCTGAAGGCGTGAACTGCAATGTGATCTGCAAACTAAATATCGACTGCTTGGATAGCAGCTGCAGTTTTTTGAAAACAAGCTATGAGAGTATGTGAGCAGCAAAAAAGCACTAGAAACAATGTGTGTCAGTGGGACTGAAAATGCCAGGGCAGTGGGAAAGTTAAGAACAGAGACTGAGAAGTTGTACGCCATCAGGTGCTCACCAGTGGGACTGAGCAAAAACGGAGCCAGAGCCATGGAGGGAAAAGTGAGTGGAGCTGTGTGGTGTGTCAAAGATGTGGCCCCCCTGGTTACAGATGGATGCTACAGCATCCACCGGGAGGCACTGGGCACAAAGATTAAACCTGCAGATTTGAAGATGGTTTGGGATGAAGCCGTGAGGACTGTAAACTTCATCAATAGCCTCCCACTGCAGTCACGCCTGTTCATCATACTATGCACAGAGATGGGAAACGAGAACCATCGACTTCAGGAACACTGAAGTCCACTGGCTTTTACTCTGCAAAGTGCTCACCTGACTTTCTGAATTGCATGATGAAATGAGGACTATTCTGTTGGAATTAGGGTTGATCTGTCCGATTCTGTGACTTTCTACATCTGTGTATTTGGCTGATATGTCTTGCTATTTAAACAGACTCAGTGTGTTGCTCCAGAGAGAACCAGTGACTATGGTTCAAGTCCAGAGTAAGATTGAAGACACAATAAGAAGGTTCCAGGCATTTGTTCAAAAAGTGGCACAGTACAACTAAGAGGCCTTTGATGGTCTGTGTGACTTTTTGGGCACAGAGAAGAAGCAGATCCCGACCCTGGCATCAGAGTGCACCTTTTTTTGTTAAGTACATAACTCCACATGTGTTCATTCATAGTTTTGATCCCTTCAGTGAGAATCTACCAATGGTTTCATGGTCATGAAAATAAAGAAAACATATTGGATTGGGGAGGTGTGTCCAAACTTTTGGCCTGTACTGTATTTGTGTGAAAACAGATTTTCAGCCTTTGTGGCTTTAAAGACAAATTACTGGGACAAATTGGATGTGAAATCTGATCTCCGCTTGAAGCTGATGGTTCAACCGGACATCAGGACTTTGGCATCATCCGTCTCATTAGATTCAAGATTCAAAGATTTAAGATTAAAAAAAACTTCATTAATCCCAGAGTGAAATTATTTAGGCATGTTACAGCAGCTCTCCGTTCAAACAGATAGAAAGAAAAAGAAGGAAAGAACCACAACCAGAAAACACCAACACAAATACTAAATACTCAATTTACAGAACAAAAATAGGTAATAAAAATAATAAAAATGAATAAAATGTAAAAATATATATATTAAAAATAAAATAAAATTTCCTGTCATAATCAGTCCAGTGTATAATGTAGTGGGTTTATCTGATTATAAATATGATTATGATCGTAGGGCTGCAACTAATGATTATTTTGGTAGTCGACTAATCGTTAATTTTTTTCTGATTAGTCACGATTATTTCATGCCTGACTATTTTGATGCCTGCGACCTGTGGTTGCACATCCTGTTCTGATGTTCACATGACACTAGAAGTCGCTAAATGATGCCATCGTCTAATTTGCATAATTGAAAATGTGTATGTAATTGTAATGGACGCTGAAGGAGAGAGGAATAACGTCGTGGGAGAGAAAAAAACACCCTATATTTAGAACTACAAATTAACTTCCTTCTGTTGAGTCTTGTTTTCTTTTATGACACAATTCCAACTCTCCTCCTTCATCTGGGCTTGGGACCAGCAAAAGTGACTGGCAGAGTTACTCAGGTTTAATTTTAGTTTTTTTATATTTATTATTATTATTATTATAATTATATTGCTTTACCTTTTGTCTGGTTTGATTTTTAATCTTATGATTCACTTGAGAGATTGCGCTGGCTTAGCGTATGCGAGAGTGAGTCAGACCCAGTGAATCGAAATTAATTGTTTGTTGGTGGTTTCAGAGAGACTAAAATAAATCTGGTTTTCTTGTGAGTGAGTGTATTTGTGCTTTTAAACGCACAAATATCATACAGCATCCAGATGTGATGGATTGCAATTACAGCTGCAGTTTTAATGTTGATATATTTTGCCCATTTTATTTATTCATATTTTTGTTGAATACTGTGAAATTGTGTGTTTTAAACAGCACAAAACTATTTTTACATCACTTCTTCTATGTCGTGCTGAATATTATTATTATTTTTCAAATATTTATAGCAAACAGCCTGTGTTGGTGGTTGTGTTTTTGAATAAAACGATTTAGTCTTTTGAGAAGAGCGAAGATTTAAAATTGGCAGGGGCGCACAGAATTTTCTGGTTTTTCAGTGGGCTGCAGCACAGTTTGGGAACCACTGCCTTAGAGTATTGTTTAGGAAGAGGTTGGTTGGTTGGTGTGTGTGTGTGTGTGTGTGTGTGTGTGTGTGTGTGTGTGTGTGTGTGTGAAAACACCTACTTGAGGCCCTGGTCAGTTTCTCCATAGTCGTCCAGGTAAGGAGGGGGATAGAAACAGCCCTTTGTTTTACCCGCTACAAACAACACCTGACTCTCTCTGACCCTGCACGCGCACACACAGGCAGACAGACACACACACACACACACACACACACACACAGAAATAAGAGTTGTTGTCAGTACAGAAGGTGAGTTATGCCTTTCTCGTACATGTGGACCTTACTAGAGATTCACTGATCTGACTTTTTCAGTTCCAATACTGATACCTGGACTTGCGTACTGACTGATTCCCGATATCAAGCCAGTTCACTTGAATGAATAAACTGCATACCTTGTGTTGTGGTCGTTCCTGATACACAGATACACGTACTGAACTGTGTCTTGTTATTAAAATTAATAATCGTGCCTCAGGAGCATAATGTATAGTTTTTGCACATTTACTTAAATGATTCATGGCTGATGAGTTGTGAAGAGATCTCCTCTCCTCACCTCCTATGGCAGGCATATTGCGTCACTTCCTGTTGCCGACACTGATCGTTCTGTTACACGTTGTGTTGTTTGCCACTTGAATTACCTTCTAAACTCTCACCTCTTATCTGACTTTTGTGGTCACTGATTGTTGCTAGAGTTAAATCATAGGCTTGTTCTGAAGAACTTGTTTATATAACTTCTGCTAACTTTGTAAGTGACCATTAGCTAGTACCTAGTCTCACTGTTAGCTACGGCTTCCCTGTCTCCCTCTTCTTCTCCTGCTCTGACCCGCTCGGTGTGTCAAATGTTCAGTTATTCCTCTGCCTCCTTTAATGATAATGGTATCTGTAATAGGTGTCAGTTATTTGCTGCCTTGGAGGCAAGGTTGATGGAATTAGAAACTCGATTCCGCACCATGAAAAATAACCCAGCTAGCCAGGTCTCAGTAGTCTGTATGGAGCCAACTAGCTTAGCCTCTAGCTTAGCCACTAACCACCACCAACCGGTTCACATGTCCAATAAGTTTTCTCCGCTCAGTGACACACCCGCTGAGAAACCCACTCTGATTAGCGGCAGCTCCATAGTCAGGAACGTGAAGCTAGAGACCAGAGCGGGCGACATCGAATCCTATTTCAAACTCCTGTAAGTACAGTAAGATCTCTGATCGTAATTCACGCAGGAGGTAATGACACCCGACGCCAGTCGGAGGTCACTAAAATTAATGTTGCATCGGTGTGTCACTATGCAAAGACGATGTCGGACTCCGTAGTTTTCTCTGGACCCCTTCCTAATTCAATTTATTTTTATAATAATCTGATCAATGGTGACATGTTCAGTCGCATGTCATCATTTAATCATTGCTGGTTGTCTAGGTGTTGTCCCGATAACAACGTGGACTACATAGACAATTGGAAAACGTTTTGGAGAAAACCTGGGCTGATTAGAAGAGACGGCATCCATCCCACTTTGGATGGTGCAGCTCTTATTTCTAGAAATATGGCCGAGTTTATTAGACCTCCTAAACCCTGATATCCCGGAGTGGAGCCCAGGACGCAGACTCGGAGTCTTACACGCCTCTCTGCAACTTCCTTACTGCCGTCACCCCCCGAAAACTATCACCACCCCAGAGACTGTGTCTGCTCCCCGTCCATCTAAATTATATAAATCAAAAATTAACACTAGAGGAAGAAATAATAATAACTTGACCACTCACACTCATAGTTTTAATCACACACTCGATCTTGTTCTGACTTATGGAGTAGAAATTGATCATTTAATAGTGTTTTCCCAAAACCCTTTGATGTCTGACCATTTTTTAATAACGTTTGAGTTTACTATATTGGACTTTATATCAATTGGGAAAAAAATTCCACTATAGCAGATGTTTATCTGAAAATACTGTCACCAAATTTAAGGAAATGATCCCATTATCTTTTAATCCAGTGACATGTACCTACACAGAGGAGGGCAGTAGTCTTAACTTTACTCCAGTACAGGGCGATTATCTAGTTAATAACGCTGTAGCTTCACTGAGTACGATACTCGATGCTGTTGCCCCTCTAAAAAAGAAAGTAGTTAATCAGAAGAGGTTAGCTCCGT
>JAUBNQ010000007.1:22139426-22152219 GCA_032353495.1 Ctenopoma kingsleyae | reverse complement strand
AGATCCTGGACAGGGAGGAACGCTGGTTTGAGAGAGGAGTCAAGGAGGCCATTTACGTGAAAAAGGAACGACCATCTGTGAACCGAGGAGGGGGCCTAAGGCTTCATCTTTCACCATCTTACAATGCTGTGATTGCAGCCATTCCCCAACTCTCTATGAATGGTACACGTCCAGTGATCAGTGGACAATTTTCATATCACTGATCACATGGTCCATTGTTAGTCAGTGGTGCTAGTTTCTGTGATTATGCAAATGTTCTGTTTATAAGGTTTGGGGAAACCTGCTGTCAGCTGAGACTGAGGAGGAGACCTGGATGAGTCTTGAAACGTATCTCCCACTGAAAAACTTTGTCTTACCCGGATTATTGAACTTTCATTGAGATATTACAGAGAAAGTAATAGTATAATTTGAAAGTGGGAAACTGAAGCTGGGAAAAAAACACGTTTTCTATTCTAATCAAGCTAATCCACTAAGCTGATCAGTGTTAAAAGGAAAAACCATTGTCTGAACTGGTTCAAGTGTTCTCACCGTTTTTTTCCACAGGAACTGAACACTGAGGACATGGCATCGTGGTCTCCTGGATGAGAAGCATGGAGGCTCGATCCCACCTCCCTCTCAGAGACGCCTCCTCCCCCACAACAAAACCCTGAGGAGAAGGAAGGGGTGGGGTTTGGATGAGGGGGGAGAGGAGGAGGACAGTTAGAGATGTTAAGTGGAGCAGTGAGTTGACCCGTCCAGCAGGAGGCAGCACAGACCATGTGAACATGTTTTTCATGTTGACCTTCATTACCTGCAAAACTTCACCATCATCTTCATCATCACACCTTAAGTGTGTTGTGTGTTGTGTGTTCCTCTGACTGTCCGTGTACAGTGTGTTGTGTATGTGTACTGCTGCCGTTACGACTCCGACGAGTCGCTGTTCTCCATCTGGACTGGTGGAGATCTGTTCAGCTCTGTTCCATCTGGAGAGATGGAGAACAGCGATTGGTTGGAGTACTATGATCGGTCGGCCGGCTCACCTGTGAGGCTTCATCTGTGGGTGGGGCCTGTGCAGTCTGACACCCCCCCTCGTGGTAGGCCTCCCTGCAGTCTCTGCAGAAAATGAAGCCGCAGCCCACCCGTCGGTCACACTCCACCCTCCTACTACTGTCAGGTGGGAGAAGTCCCGCCCCACAGGCAGGTGACGGACACATGAGTCCTCCAATCACCCGCAGACACTCTTCTGCTCCATACTGCAGGTACCGCCCATACTAAGAAAGCACAGGTGAGTCAGGTGTATTCTGGGTAAAATATGTAAAATTACAATTTAATGGAGAAGACAAAAAATATCACCTGATCATCTCCTAAAATCCTGAAGTGATGAAGCTCCTTAATGAGAGAGTTGTCACAGCCGACTGCAGACAGACACATCACTCTGTCAGGATTCTACTGATTCTATTAGTTTCTACTGTCAAATAAAGCCTGATGATCATAAACCGTGTAAGTGAACAGTAAAACTCTGCCTGTGTAACGAGGGTTAACGAGGTTGGACAGAGCCTGATGAGGCCACATCAACCGCGTCTGACTGAAACATAATGTTTGACAGATGTAGTCACACATATGTAGTAACAGTCGTGGTTTCACTCACCAGCACAGGGCAGCGAGTATCCGATCACTGGGTGATGAATGAACTGACGCTCATTTAGTCGAGTCTGACAGTAACGACGGAAACAGTCCAGACAAATCACATGTCCGTCCAGACACTGGAAAACCAGAACCACATCTCTGACAGACACAGACACAGGTAAACGATTACTCTGGAAACGCTTTGTTATAATAAAGTTGTTGGTGACACAATGTGTGTGTGTGTGTGTGTGTGTGTGTGTGTGTGTGTGTGTGTGTGTGTGTGTGTGTGTGTGTGTGAGAGAGAGAGAGATACAGGATGTCGGTGCAGGCGATGCAGGGCACGTCTCTGCTGTTGGTCACAATGAGGTCGAGGGCCACGGAGAAGTCATCGTCTGACGTTGGGTGGGATGCACACTTCATGAAGAACTCCTGCACAAACACACACAGTGGAGGGACTACATCTCCCAGAATACCCCTGGGCAGACTGATGTCACAGAGAGAAACAGCTCATATCAAGTCAAGTCAAGTGGAGCTTTATTGTCATCTCAGCCATTTACATATAGTACATGGTGAGACGAAATATTGTTCTCCTGGATCAAAGGTGCACACACGACAGCATCACACTGAGACCAGACAACAGCAAGGGTAAAATTGCGGGGGGCATAGATAAATCTTTACATTATCTAAAATATTCAAACTAACTAACTAAATTAAATATTCAAACTAACTAAAAAATACAAGTATAATACAATGGGGAGACACAACTAGGAGACAATAACGATACAGTATACAGTATTTTATACAGTGTACAACACTTATATACATACCTGGTATCTATACACTTATTATATATACACACACCTGTATATAAAAGTGTATATGTATGTACACGTATATAATCATAGCTGCAACTAAAGACAGAATTACGGCCACACTACAATGTTGTACACAGTATACAGTATAGTTATGCTACACTAGAATAGAGACAACATACTGAGGAGGACAGTGCAAATGTACTGGACATGTTACTGAAATGTAAACATTTATCATATTAACATTGTGCAAATGTACTGAATAAGGTACTTAAAATGTAAACAGTTATATTAATATTGTGCAAATGTGGCAATTGTGCAAGTATTGCAGTGTGCAGTAGGCATAAATAAATGTGACATGTAAACATTCACTCATAGCAGCTGTGAGAAAAAAATGCAGTCAGAGGCGTGGCAGTTTCCATACTAGACTGTAATACAGCTGGTCAGGACGCTCTCAATGGTGCCCCTGTAGAAGGTGATGAGTGTGGGTTTGGGGAGGTGCGCCTTCTTCAGTCGTTGCAGAAAGTGTCGCTGCTGGGTTCTTCTGGTCAGGGAACCGGTGTTGTTGGCCCAGGAAAGGTCCTCTGTGATGTGAACACCAAGGAATATGGTGTTCCTCACCCTCTCCACTGGTGAGTGGATGGTGGTTAGGCTGGGTCTTTCCGAAGTCAGCAATGAGATCTTTTGTCTTGTCAACATTGAGAGACAGATTGTTGTTCTTGCACCAGACAGCCAGCCGTCACACCTCCCCTCTGAACGCCATGTCATTGTTGTCTCTGATAAGCCCCACAACTGTGGTGTCATCAGCAAACTTGATGATGTGGTTCATGCTGGAGCTGGAGGTGCAGTCATATATCAGCAGTGTGAACAGTAGCGGGCTCAGCACACATCCCTGGGGGGCTTCTGTGCTCAGTGTGATGGGGTTGGAGCTGGTGCAGCCGATCTGGACTGTCTGTGGTCGTCCAGTAAGGAAGTCTAGGATCCATTTGCAGGTGGAAGTGTTCAGTCCGAGCAGGTGTAGCTTACTGATCAGCTGCTGGGGGATGACGGTATTGAACGCTGAGCTGAAGTCAATGAACAGCATTCTCACGTGGGAGTTAAGGTGTTCCAGGTGTGACAGGGCCAGGTGGAGTGCGAGTGAGATTGCGTCATCTGTTGACTGTTTTGTGCGGTACGCGAACTGCAGTGGGTCCAGTGTGGGAGGGAGCTGGTTCTTGATGTGGCTCAGGACTAGCCGCTCAAAGCACTTCATAATGATTGGGCTAAGTGCTACCGGGCAGTAGCCGTTGAGCTCTGAAACTGTGGCCCTCTTTGGAACAGGTCTGATGGTGGTGGCCTTGAAGCACTGTGGGACAACAGCTTGGTTGAGGGAGGTGTTGAAAATGTCCACTAGGACGTCAGTCAGCTGGTCTGCACAGGCTTTGAGCACATGGCCTGGTACACTGTCCAGTCCAGCAGCTTTGCGTGGGTTGACCCTGGCTAGAGTCTTTTTCACGCTGGCTGCATATAGAGACAGCACACAGTCATCTGCTGGGGGTGTGGTCTTAGAATAGAATAGAATAGAATAAAATAGAATAGAAAAACTTTATTGAGAATTTCTGTTCCTAAAGAGAACAGAAATTCTCCTTTTGACAGGCTCAGAGTCACTATTAAAACATACATACACACGCGTCCATACAAACTGTTTAAAAGGTGGAAATTGACACCGTCAGTTCATTTTGTGCTGTTCAGGATGGTTATTGCGGAAGGGATGGAAGATTTCTTGTAGATATTTTTCCGGGCCAGTGGTACCTTGTAAAATGATGTAGAGGGTGTGTAGAGTCTTCAGGGATCAGCATGGCTTTCCTCGTCACTGAACGGCTGTACAGTTCAGACAGGGGAGGTTGCAGTGTACCTATTATTTTGCTGGCTTGATTTATTAGGGGCGGCATGATAGCTCAGTGGGTAGAGCAGTCGTCTTCCAACCCAAGGGTGAGCGGTTTGATTCCCAGTCCCACGAGGCTACATGTCTCTGTGTCCTTGGACAAGACACCGATACCCTGACCCTTGGTGCCTCACAGGCACAGCCTGTCCACAAAGAATTTCCCCAAGGGGATCAATAAAGTATCAATTATAATTATTATTATTATTATTTGGGATAGTCGTGTTTTTTGTTTGATTGTGAGAAGGTTGTGGAAACAGGGGATGTTGAAGGTGAGGACCGACTCAATGAGGGAGCGGTAAACCAAGGTCAAGATGTCCTTGTTGACCTGGAAAGTCCTGAGTTTTCTCAGCAGGTGGAGACGTTGCTGAGTATTTTTATAAACAGCTTTCGTGTGCTGAGAAAACAACAAGCAGGTGTCTATTTCAGTTCCCAGATATTTAAAAGCTTGTACCTGTTCCAACATCTGACCCTGGATGCTGAGTGGCTGGAACACAGGTGACGCTTTATCTCTGCCTCCACAGCACAACGTGTGTGCAGACTCAATGTTCTAGGCCTCAAACCTGGCGTAGAATGAGTTCAGTGCATCTGGAAGAGAGGCATTGTGTCACATGCCTGTGTCTGGGTCCTGTAGTCGGTGATGGCTTGGATGCCCTGCCACATGTATCTTACGTCTCTCGAACAGGTGAAGTTGCTGTTGATTTTGTCTCGCGTACTCATGCTTTGCCTCCTTAATGCATCAGGACAGGTTGGTCCTCGCTGCTCTGAGCTCCTCAGTGTCGTTCCCTCTAAAAGTAGTATCCCTTGTTTTCAGCAGTTTGTGGACTTCTGCTGTAAACCATGGTTTCTGGTTTGCACGCACCTCAACAGGTTTGATGACAGTAACATCTCCAATGCATTTGTTGATGTATTCCGTCACTGTCTAAGCGTACTCGCTTATGTCTGTGTGCTGGCCAGTGCTTGCCGCTTCTCTAAAGATGCTCCAGCTGCTGATCCAAGATGGTGCTCCCTAGAGGGCGACGTTGCGGAGCTCTCCAAGTCAAGTTGCTTCTTTCTTTTCTTCTCCTTCTTATTTTTTTGTGCCGAGTTAAGGCACACTATACAAAAGTTTGCTATAATTGGGCGACCTTATTACAACTGAGAGAGCGCAGCCACGTCAGACTTTTCAACCCATTCTCGCTGGAATCCTACCCTGAGCTATCAGGCTATGCTGACTCAATGCTAGGCCGGCCCCCAACAAGGAGCCCTCCTGGGAACAGGCCGAAGCGGAGGCACGGGGACAGGGACAGGCGCTCGGTTAGCAATGGGAGGCTAACCCTCCCGGTCATACTGTTCGCAAACGTTCAGTCTCTGGAAAATAAAATGGACAAGCTCCACGCTCAGATTTCCACTCAGAGGGACATTCAGGACAGCTCCAAATTGTGTTTCTGTGAAACCTGGCTGGGGGAGAGGACACCCGATGAGGCAATAACACCAGACGGCTACACAGTCTTCAGGGAGGACCTATGCGCTGTGGATAGTGGTAAGACTCACGGTGGAGGAATGGCTGCCTTCATCAAACAATCGTGCTGTACTGACTGTAAGATCATCTCTAAATCCTGTTCTGAAAACGTGGAATATTTGACTTTGAAGCTAAGGCCATTTTACCTGCCCAGAGAACTGCAATGCATCATTGTGAGTGTTGTGTATATTCCCCCCTCCGTTAAGGACGAGGCTGCGTTGAAGGAGCTACACAATATGATCAATGAACATGAAAACACGTATCCTAACGCCGCTGTTATCATTCTGGGAGATTTTAACCACTGCAATCTCCGGAAAAACATGCCTAAACTGCATCAGTTTGTGACCTTCTCCACCAGGAGAAATAAAAAAATAAAACACTGGACCACTGCTACAGCAACATCAGAAGTGAAGTAAGTGCCTTTTTAGCTGAACCACAACCCCATTTTCAAAGTCTGATCACCTGGCGATCCGGCTCAAACCAGTTTACAACAAAAGGCTCAAGACAAAGTCAGTCACAGGCAGGACCATTAACACCTGGACTGAAGGTGCGAAAGCTAGTCTGCAGGGTTGCTTAGAGGCCACAGACTGGAGCACTTTCAAAGAGGCCACAGATGACATCCACGAATACACAGAGACTGTGAGTGACTACATTAGCTGGTGCGAGGTATGAGCTGCAGAAGTCCATCAGAGCAGCAAAAAGGGCTCACTCACAAAAACTTGAAGGCTATTACCTCAACCACAACATGCGCAGCATGTGGCAGGGAATTAAATCTATCACAAACTACAGGAGAACCACAACAACCACAGACGCCCGAGATGCCAGCCTTCCAGATAGCCTTAACACCTTCTACGCCAGGTTTGACTGGCTGAACACAGACACACCCTCAAAGGCCCCCAGTGACCCCACGGACACTGCCTTCCAGGTGACACACACACAGGTGCTGAAAGCTCTGAAGAAGGTGAGCCCCCACAGGGCTGTGGGACCTGATGAAGTTCCTCCCAGAATTCTGAAGGCCTGTGGGGAACAACTAGCTGGTGTGTATGCTGACATCTTCAACCTGTCATTATCCCAGACAGTAGTCCCACATATTTTCAAATCCTAAACCATCATACCAGTCCCCAAAAGACCAGACACATTCACCGTAAATGACTTCAGGCCAGTGGCACTCACACCAGTTTCCATGAAGTGCCTAGAAAAACTGGCTCTCACGCACATCAACCACATGGTCCCAGACACTGTCGATCCCTTCCAGTTTGCCTACTGCCCCAATCGATCAGTGGATGATGCGGTAGCAATAGCCCTACACCACACTCTGCAACATCTGGAAAGTAGCAGAACGTATGCCAAGATGCTCTTCCTGGACTACAGTTCTGCTTTCAATACCATCCGCCTGGGCAAGCTGATCGAGAAGCTGACAGACCTCGGCGTCCCGACTCCCACCTGCAACTGGATTCTGCACTTCCCGACAGATAGATCACAGGTAGTGAGAATGGGAGGACGGGTGTCTGCTGAGCTCACAGTCAGCACAGGATCCCTACAGGGCTGCTGCCTCAGCCCCAAACTCTTCACCCTGTACACTTATGACTGTGTCTCCACCCAGGATAACACCTTCGTCATTAAATACGCTGATGACACGACCATCCTAGAGTTCATCAAGGGGGGGTGGGTGAGTCAGGGTACAGGACCCTGGTAAACAACACTCTTGTCTATGGAGAGGAAAATTACCTCATCCTCAACACAGACAAGACCAAAGAAATTATACTGGACTTCAGGAAAAGTCCTCCCCCTCTGCAACCTCTTATCATCAAAGGGACTGAGGTGGAGAGGGCCAACAGCCACAGATTCCTGGGACTGCAGGTCACATCAGGACCTCATAACGTCGCTACATTGATTGAAGTTGGTTCTCGCTGACACACAGAAAGCAGACAGCTGTACAGCTGTGTGTGCACACTTCACTCGTTAAATCTCTCAGGCTGTTTTTACACACAGTCACATGGACAGAAACTGTCTTATTCACAGACGTAGCTGAAGTCTAGTCGCTAAAGTCCGCTGGTTGATCAGGATGTAATTGTAAATCACACATTTCTGAATCCAGAGTGAGCTAACAGGTGATCTCACGGGTGAAGTAGGCGAATCTGTGCACAGCTGTACAGCTGTCTGCCTTCTGCACATCAGCAAGAACCAACTTCAATCAAGGTAGCGACGTTGTTACCGGAGTTGAAACGGAGTTATGTGATCATTGTTGCGACAACTAATTGGTGAAACTGATGTGTAGAACAAATGGTAAAAAAAAAAGAAGTAACCACTCGAGTGTTGCCCAAAGTAGCGGAGTAAGAAGCTTTTCTTCTTCACAAAACTACTCAAGTAAAACTTACGGTGCAGTAAAACTACTTTTAGAGTACATTTAGAAAAAAAAGTTACTTAAGTAAATGCAACACAGGAAATGTAACTCGTTACTACCCACCCCTGGTCATAATGGTGGTACTTGGAGAGCTAAATATTTTTTGAGGTGATACCAAGTGTAAAATGTTTGAGAACCACTGTTCTACCGGAACTACTGTGGCTACACGTAATTTATAACTGCATATAATTGCATTTTTACCTTTAACCTGTGCTCTTTTTAAGTTGTACTTATTTTTACTTTATTTAGATCTGTATTTATCAACAACAACTGGTGCACGAATGCAGTGATAATGGACAGCCATTGCTCTCCAGACTTGGAGTACATGACTGTGAAATGTAGACCCATCTATTTACCACGGGAATTCAATGTGGTGATGATCACTGCTGTTTCACCAGCTGCTAATGCTAACTTGGCTCTGAGACAATTACACAGCAGCATTAGCAGCCAACGGAGCTGTTATCCTGAGGCAGTGTTCATTATCACAGGGGACTTTAATCATGTGGACTTAAAAGCAGTGCTCCCCAAACTCCATCAGCACGTAAAGTGTGCTACTAGAGGCGCTAACACGCTAGATAAGGTCTACTCAAACATCAAGCTGGGTTACAGAGCTAAACAGCTTCCACACCTGGCCCAGTCTGACCACATGTCACTGCTGATGATTCCTGCATACATCCCTCTCTGCAAATCTGCTCCAACTATCACACAATCCATCACAACCTGGCCTCAGGATGCCTCTCTGCAGCTGCAGGACTGCTTTGACAGGACCAACTGGGATATCTTTGAACATTCAGACCTGGAAATCTACACCGACAGTGTACTAAGCTACATCAAGACCTGCATGGACACTGTCACAGTGGAGAAATGTATCCAGGTCTATCCAAACCAGAAGCCCTGGATGACAAGGGAGGTCCAGCGGCTGCTAAAGGAGTGAAACACCGCCTTCAGGTCTGGTGATAAGGCCCTCTACAGTATGGCACGAACCAACCTGAAGAGAGGCCTCAGGAAGGCTAAGAGGGACTACAGGAAGAGGACTGAGGAGCACCTGGACAGTAGCAACAGCAGGCAGGTTTGGCATGGAGTCCAGCACATCACCAACTACATGACCCGTCATGGAACTGCTGAAGGTGATGCCTCAATGACAGACAAGCTGAACCACTTCTTTGCCCGCTTTGAGGTGGAGCTACCTGAGGCAGCTGTTACACATGCAGCAGCAGCTCACAACAACAACACCCCCAAACTTAGGGTGGAGGACCATGAGGTGAGACGCTCGCTCCAGGCTGTCAACCCCAGGAAGGCAGCAGGTCCTGACTGCATCCCTGGACGTGTGCTGAGGAACTGTGCAGACCAGCTGGCCGGGGTCTTTACAAAGATCTTCAACCTGTCACTGTCCCAGGCCTCAGTGCCACCCTGTCTGAAATCCTCCATCATAGTCCCCTTACCAAAAAAATCACCCATAACCTCCCTGAACGACTATCAGCCAGTAGCGCTCACCCCGGTGCTGATGAAGTGCTTTGAGAGACTGGTCTGGAGTCATATCATGTCCTTTATCCCTCCCACCTTTGATGCACACCAATTTGCCTAAAGGGCTAACAGGTCTACTGAGGATGCTGCTCTTCATGCTACCCTGTCCCACCTGGAGCATCAGGGGAGCTATGCACACCTCTTCTTTATTGACTTAACACCATACTCCCTGACAGATTGGTGTGCAAGCTGCCAGACCTAGGACTACCATATTCCACCTGTCTTTGAATTCAAGACTTCCTGACAGACCGTACTCAAAGGGTTAGGGTGAGCCTCCACACCTCCTCAGCCATCAGCATCAGCACTGGTTCTCCTCAGGGCTGTGTGCTGAGCCCCCTGCTCTTCATGCTGTACACACACAACTGTGCCCCCGCCCACAACAACAACACCATCGTCAAATTTGCAGACAACACCATTGTGGTGGGGCTCATCTCTGTGGGGGATGAGTCTGCCTACAGCGACAATGTGGAGCGGCGGACAGCGTGGTGCACAGACAACAACCTGCTCCTGAACACAACAAAGACCAAGGAGACTGTTGTACATTTCAGGAAAAAAAAACAGACATTAAACCACTTCGCATCAGTGGGGACTGGTTGGACCAAGCTGCAGTACTTACAGTACACAATGTGGAGAGGATGTCAGACTTCCACTTCCTGGGAGTTCACATCAGGACCTGTCCTGGGGTGTGAACTCAGCAGAGCTGGCAAAGAAGGCCCAGCAGAGACTTTATTTCCTGAGAGTCCTCAGGAAGAATAACATCCCTCAAAAACTGCTGGTGTCCTTCTATCACTGTTCCTATCCTGTGCTACTGCCTCTGTGTGTGGTTTTCTAGCTGCACAACAGCGCAGAGGAAATCACTGCAATGGATTGTAAAGACTGCACAGGAGATCATTGGCTGTTCTTTACCGTCTCTGGATGAACTGCACAGCTCTCGCTGCCTCAGGAGAGCGGAAAACATCCTAAAAGACTCCTCACACCCGCTCATGACCTGTTCCAACTGCTGCCATCAGGCAAAAGATACAGGAGCATTAAAACAAGGACAAACAGACTAAATAGCAGTTTCTACCTGTTGCCATTAGAGCACTGAATGACAAATAATTTTTCACCTCCAATTCAATTTCAATTTCATGTGAAATAAGGTTTCATGCTGAACGACTATTGACTATCTACCTCATTTCTTAGATTATAATTTCATATCCCTTGTAATTATTTTTATATATTTTGCTAGTTCTCTCTTTTTTATATTTCCTTATTTATACGTTTCTTTTTCCTAACAGATATTCTCTGACACAGGGACTGCACCTAATTTCGTTGTACTTGTTACAAAGACAAAGATATTCTGATTCTGATTTTTAAACTTTCTGTTTAATTAAAAATTTTAACTTAGTTCATGACTTTTGCACAGTCACAAAAAAGGAAGCAGTTCAGGGTGCATTTAACTGCGTGTTGTACATATATAACTACGCACGTGACAAATAAAGAATCTTGAATCTGGATGTACTGTGGACAAATACTGTATTAATCCTGCAGAAACACACACACACACACACCGATTCTAGACCCCACGTCTTACCGCTTCGTTGCCGTGACAACCAGCTGACTGACAAACACCATGGATACGACCAGGAACAAGGACATCGTCCCAACAGGATGGATCCTGACACACAGAGACAGAGGCTGACCATCATCATCATGCTCTGTAACACATGTTCTCAGCAGGTCTGTGTTAGTAAAAGCCACATGTTCTGGTTCTGGTTCTGGTTTCACAGACACGTTTAACGTCACAGGAAAAAACACAAACAGTAAAAGTTCTCATGTGTTTCACGTCACGTTCAGATATGAACCAGTCTAAATGAATTATTATCAGACCACAGCAGGTTCAGGCTGAATTAAACTGCTGCTGAACAGCGCCTACTGTGGCCACAACTTGGAATTACAGGACGATCATCACAGTTTGGTAAATACACACAGAATACTGTGTTTTTAGAGTGACAGTACTGCAGTACAGCAGTATCAGTACTGCTCTCACCCTGCTGAGCGTCAGCGTCGTCTGCTTGCAGCTTCTGCAGCGAACTCTCAGTTTTCCTGGTTGGACCAAGCTGCAGTACTTACAGTACACAAAGAAAGTACTGCAGGTACGCCCACCTGTACACACAAGTACACACAGTCAGAGTACCACTACTGACATACTGCAGTACTGACAGAACTTCACTGACCTTTCACACCTGCGGCCTGCACCTCCTCTTTTTCTTCCTCTGCTCCTCTGTCACCTCCTCCTCCCCCATCTCCTCTGTCCAGGATGACAGCCAGACCTGAGGAGGTCGAGGGGAGGCGTGAGGAGCTGAGATCCAGACGGTTGAGACTATCCTGGTTCTCCCCCCGGACCTGGGATAGACGCTCCTGCAGGAGGAGCAGCCGGGAGGAGGACCCCGATGATGGGAGGACAACATGGATGGTGCTCTGCTCCGGGAGGTCACAGCTCTTAGAAGAGGAGAGGAGGATATGACAGGTGGAGGTGGAACTCCTCCATTCAGTAACCCCACCCCCAGAACACCTGGACTCAATTTAGTTCATTAACTTCCAGCTCACCTGTAGTCTGTCCTTTGACCTCACCTGACCTCTGACCTCACCTGTCCTTAGACCTTTCATGTAGTCTGACCTCTGACCTTTCAGTGCAGCCATATGCTCCAGCTGTGATTGTGCAATATAATTAACCTACAGTGTATACTGTATCTTTAAATATATCTTTACATTCTCTAAAATATTCAAGAACGTTACCTAAAAAATAAAATACAAGTATAATACAATGGAGGAGACACAACAGGGAGACAATAACAATACAGTATTGTATACTATGTACAATACTTACACATATACATACCTGGTACTTATGTACTTACCGTATTTTCCGGACCATACGGTGCACCGGATTATTAGGCGCACTATAAATAGCTGTGTCAATTTTCATAAACAAGGCGCACGGGATTGTAATGCGCATCAATTAAGCGAAACAAAACGGTCAGATA
>JAUBNQ010000007.1:22098443-22111674 GCA_032353495.1 Ctenopoma kingsleyae | reverse complement strand
GACACGAGCTTCTGGAGGCACGAGTGTCTATATTAATATAAAACTACTGGATTAGAATTGTATTTTATTTCTAATAATTTTAATAAATAATCCTATTTGTATAAATATCTTTCCAGCAGAAACAGTTTGAGAAAAGTTGAGATTTAATTTTCGCAGCTTTATAATATGAGAGATTATTACAGGACACGTAGGACATAGGACAGAGGACACTGGAGACAGATCATCATTACTCATCTGTTTGACAGCTTTAAATTAAAAGTATAGTTTTTTACAGGACTCACTCTCACTCTTCACTCTTTTTCTCCTCTTCCTCTTTGATACAGAAATCACTGAGTAGCTGCTGCCCTCTAGTGGTCACCCTGAGTCTCTACAGGTTTTCTCTGCAGTGTTACATTCATTTGACTGTAGCATGGATGTTCACAAACTGTGACCCTTTTTTTAAGATTGTATATTTGGCATTTAAGCCTTTCATTGATAGCTTGACAGTGAGAGAGGTAGACAGAAAAGATGGGGTGAAGAGAGGGCTTGACGTGCAACACAGGTCCCCCGGCCGGGGACGCAAACCGGCGTGGCGTATATGTGGCATGTGCATGAACCTCTAGGCTACCAGAGCACTGCCAAACTGTGACCCTTTGCTGAGCTGTTCCACTTATTTCAGAATGTTGTTTTTGTAGGTATGAATGCAGTCGTTATCATGATTTCCTGTTATTGTATTTTGTGGTTGGGACTGTCAAACTGAATTGCCCATTGTAGGATAAATAAAGTTTTCTGAATCTGAATCACTCCACACGTCAGCGTGACCGTGCTGCTGTGTTATAACCGGACAGAAGTATCCCAGTACTCCCAGGAAATGAACGGCATCAGTGGGATGGCTGATGTGGAAAAGGCTGTTGTTTCTCAGGACGCAGTCAGCAGCCGACTCTATTTCAACTCTCAGTTTCTCTTTTCTTATTATCTGAGTCTTATTATATAATCAGTTATTTTCTATTTAGTTTTATGTAAATTTAATTTTCATTTTCATTTCAGCTGCTTCTAATCCACTTATGGTTCACAGGCAGTCAGACTTTACTTTTCCCCTAATGAGACATAATAAATAAGTAACATGTGGTTTTCACATCTGTTATTGTAGTAAAGTTTGACAGCAGACAGAACCTCTGTATTGTCTAGACTTGTTTGGTTCTGGCTGATCTATAAAGATCCTCAGCTCAGGTTTCCAGCCTCCTGTTTGTGGATCAGAATCTGGTTCAGATTGAAGACAAACAGAGAAAACTTCTTTCAAAGGTTTATTACAAAACGCAAGACAAAACAAGTCAACTGGGTTTAATCTATTGGAAACACAACACACTGACGAACAACCTTCTATGTGCAGGTGAAGCTTCGCTGGAACCACAAACCAAACATAACAAACCAACACAACATGGATCTAAAGAGGAAAACAGCTTCTTTACGGACCGGAAACTAAACCAGAAGATGGTGTGTGTGTGTGTGTGTGGGGGGGTGGGGTGGGGTCTGACACTCAGACTTTATAAATAGGAAACGTCACTGTTGAATCAAGTCCAGTCAAATATTCCTCACACAGTGTCTGCGCCGTCCAACGGGGGGGTGGGGGTGTCTGGTCCGTCTGTAAGGGGGGAAATCCGACCTGAATGTTTAAATAAAGATCTTCATGTCAACCTGAACACACACAGAGTCAAACTGTTGTCCAAACCGAGTCCAAATCTCACAGAACGTGGTTCAGATCTCAGCGACGACGATGACAACGTGGTTCTGTCCGAATCCACATCAACCAATAAAGAAACAGTTTCTTCGGTCTGAACCTGTCTTCACTGACTTTGTGGAAACAGTTTGGTTGTGTTTACACCTGCTCTCAAAATCTGGTTCTTTTCATCGTCTCAGTTTCTCTGTTTGGACCCAACATGTTATTTCAGCTCATTTACATGTTTAATGTTCCGAGTTTGGGTTTGAGTTTCTCACACAAACTTTTACATTTGTTGAATTTTAAACTTTCGACGTCAGACATCATTTTACTGTTTTGTCCATTTGAGTCCAGATGTTGTCTCAGAAACATCAGCAGCTGCTCTGTTTCAGTCTCACACAGAAGTCTGAGTCTGAATCTCATGTTTAGCTTGTGAAACCTGCTGGTTTCTGTTTCATTATCCAAAGAAGAGAAACATTTGTCCACTTCAGTCCAGATGTTCTCAGGTCTGATTTGACAGGACTGTGTGATGTTGTTAATCTGCTCATTTGAAGGCTTTAACTTTGAAAAACCTGATGTGTTTTCCTGCCAGATGATGATGATGATAATGATGATCCAAAATGATGAAGATGGTGGTGGTGGTGTTGCTACGGTAATGTGGGCAGCTAGGCCCGGCTTTGCAGCCTTGACGCTAGACGCTTTTTTTGTTATTTTTTTAACTTGTGAATCACATTTAAATACCATTTATATTTATATATTACAACATTGTTCCAAATTCATAAATAAGTAGTGCAGTTTCCCCTTAGACCTCCGCTCTGCTGCTAAAATGAGAAATCCAGATCGGTCGGCTGAGAAACTACAAATATGGCCGACTAGCTGCAGGTACTCATGGGTACGTTAATATGTAGAGGAACGCCAGCGCCGACCTCAATTTCACATTTTAACCTTTTAGGATTATCAAAACTACAACACAGTTAACCAATCAGAACGTGCCAATAAGAACTTTGACCAATCAGAATCACACAGAGAGTTACTGGGTGGCGACATCTGAAGAGGAAAAGAAAACATGGAGATGAGCGAAGGAGTCGCTGCTCTGAGGGAAACTGATGTATACAGAAGTTTATCAGCGACAAAATGTTCTGCTTCATCAGAAGATTTGTACGGAGGTTTACTGACAACAAAACTGATTCCAGAGTTTATCAACGTGCCCAAGAAAAAAAGATAAAGATGAGGGGAAAAAATTCCTTTCTGCATTAAGCTGAAACAAACTGGAGACGATCGTCTGGCGTGAAAACTTTGAAATATTTGAAACTGTAAACGTCAAAGAATAATTTCAGATTCAACATTTATTTTGTGACAGAAACCAAAACTCTGAGAAAAGTAAACCTAACAAATAAAGTCTGGAGTGATTTTTTAGGATCAGTGCTTAAACTGTAGAAAACTGGTTTCTGTATTTAGATTCTGGAGGAACGTGAATCAAACTTTTGTCTGTAACAAACTTCCGTACAGTCCAACCGTCACCTGATCACATCAAATCTAAACTGAATCCACAAGTTTTATTCTTATTAATCTTTTCTGCAGAGACTCAGTTTCCCATGATGCTCTGCGTGCTAACTGAGGTCCCGGGGCTGATGGGAAATGAAGTGTGGAGGGCAGAATGAAAGCGAACAGCATCCTAACAGACAGGTGGGGGCAGGGTGGAGGGGGTTAACACTTTAAATCTAATCCCATCCTTAAGAGCAATTAGCTAACGGTCAGTTATGACCATATATGGATATGACTGTATGGGGAGAGCCCCCATACAACCATATATGGATGTCCTGCCGCTATCTACACCAGAGAAGAATCAACCAGTTCCAGTTCCCAAAACCCGACAACAAAACTGCCACAAGCGGCCCAGAATCTGTCCCCAACTGGTCCAGAATGGTGGAGAACTGGTCCAGAACTTTCCAAATTAGAACATTTCCAGAACTGATCCCAAACCAGTCCAGAACCAGTCGGTGCTGATTCTGAACTAACCCAGGACAGGTCCAAATTCAGTCCAGGTGACATCACTCTGAGTCAGACTCCACTGGGGCGGTCTCGTCTAAGATGGGTCTCTTCCGGCGCTTGGCGGCGGCGGCGCGAGCTCGCTGCTCCTCCTCCATGTGGGCCTTTTTGTGGCGAGAGAAGCTGGATGAGTGCATGAAGGTCTTGTTGCAGGCCCCGCAGGTGTAGGTCTTGGTCTTGGAGGCAGGGAGTCTGGTCTTGGCATGAAGCTGCTTCGGGTGCTGCTGCAGTTTTCCCCGCCCAGAGCCGTCCGCTGCACGATGGGTCTGCTGGTGTCTTGCCAGGCTGGAGGCGTGGCTGAACCTCTTCCCACATTGGCTGCAGCCGTGCCGGCCGGCTCCCCCTCCACCCCTTCCTCCTCCGTCCTCCTCCTCCTCAGAGGTCGCGGAGCCCCGCTTGCCGGCCCGGCCCACCCGGCGGCGGCGGTTCTTCTTGCAGAGAGTGTAGAAGTTGGGCTTGTCGCGGGAGCAGAGCTTGAGGCGGATCTTGAGGTCAGATGAAGTCTCGCCCAGGTTCTCCTTACCGGGGGTGTAGTTGTCCAGCAGCTCCTTGACATGGGTCACCTGGTGCTTGGACAGCTGTGTGGACGTCCTGAAACTCATGTCACATTGCGGACAGGCGTAGAACTTATCGCTGCCCGGACTCTCGATGATGGCGGTCGCCACATGCTGCTGCTGCCTCTTTGTCCTCTTGTTCTTGCCGCCGGCCTTCAACGAGTGGCGCAGGGCAGCCATGCTGGGGCCAAGGGCCACGTCCTTGGGGATTCCTTTTCCCTTCTTGTGGATGAGGCGGTGGCGTGACAGGCTGGAGCTGTGGTTGAACTCCTTCCCGCAGATGTTGCAGGGGTGGATCCGCCGCTTCCCGTGCAGTCGCAGGTGACTCCCCAGCATCCTGGCAGAGAGACAAACATGAGATCAATCAGCTGTGAGCGAGAAAAGTGGAACTTCAGATTATTCATCGACTTGCTGTCAGGATATAAACTGTAAAGAAATGCTTGTCATGGTTCATTTTGTCAAAACGACAGAAATATTCATCAGCAGAAAAAGAAGCAAAACCTGGAGCCTAAAGTTCTGACCTGATGAACCAATTATCTACTAACGATTCATTTTTATTTGACTAAACATGCCCTAAAATCCTCAAAATCTGATGAAATGTTTCTGATGGAGTAAGAAAAAAAAAAAAAAAAAGAGTTTAACAAATATAAAAATAAAAACCATCCTTCCAGCACCAGGAACCTGGAACGTGTGAGCATTCACATCGGTTCATTGTTGTTGTTTATTCACTTTTTTACACAAACACAGCAGGTCTACTTCCTCCTCTGCAGGAATAATGAGGGGCCAACGATGACACCCACCATCCTGGTTCACATCAAACCATGTTTCCCCCATCACCTGGTCTCATGGTTCCCTCACCTGTTAATAATAGCACTGGACATGTAACGTTATGGTGAGTCCAGAAATCCTTGACACCTTGACCTAAAAAAAGACATCTCATCTAAATGTGACAGAGAGCTTCATCTGCACTAGTCCAGACCCGTCCTGCTGTTCAGTTTCTGCCCTGATGTTGAATTAAATCTATTTTCTACACTTGTGATGAGACGATGATCTTTAAAATGCTGCAGTGTATTTATTTTTCTTCATAAACGCTGATACAGACCTGCTGCCTTTGAAGCTCATCCCACAGTGGGGGCAGGTGTAGCGTGCGTCCTGATGTGCTGGCTCCAGGGCCCGTTTGGCAGGCGGCGGGGCCCCTCCACTCTTCCCAGTGTGGGTCTGCTGGTGGCGGTACAGGCTGGAGGCGTGGCTGTAGCACTTCCCGCAGTAGCTGCAGCGGTACTGCCGCTCATCCGGTTCGAAGTCAGCCTGGTCTGAGTCAGGCTCACCATCCAGCTGGCTGCTCCCCGCCTCCACGAGCACCTCCTGCTCCTCCTCGGTGTCCTCCTCCTCGTCAGAGTCCGTCTTTATCTCCACACTCTGCTCCGTCACCTCGCATGGGTACACCTCCTCATACGGGGCAAAGACGGCCTCGTCCGTCTCGATCTTCAGCTGGTCCGCCGTCAGCTCTGTTGCCTCGTCCGAGTCCTTCTTCACGCAGGAGATAGTGAACTTGGATCCGACCTCTGCCCACTTCACCACGTACTCAATGGGCTGAGTGTCCAGCTCCACAGTGATGAAGTCTGCACCCAGGGCGTCCGGCTCAGACACCGCCAGCTCCGTCTCCGAGTCCTCCATCCTGGACCAGGGCGGAGGAGAGGAACAGCTTCAGAGGAGCAGCTACAGGCCTGAGAACGAGGAACGGATGAAGGAGTAGGTGAAAATGGATGGAGAAGGAGAAACATGAAGGGATCATAGTTATCTCAGTATGGTTATCAGTTCATGTATGAAAAACCACGTTACTGAGCTGGACAAACTGGTGTAACTGATTTCACTGGTTCCTGGAGAGAAAAGAAATGATGATGAAGCTGCAGCAGAAACTGTTTGACTGCAATGTTCAGTTTTTCTGACTTTTATTCTGGACTGAAAAAGACCAAGTCATTCACCAGAGCCGCATCTCAACTGAAGACCAGCAGGAAGCTGCAGCTGCAGTAAAGACTGATTTACAATCAAGTATTAAAAATTATCAATCTGTGATTATGCTGCCACATCCTCTGTACTCTGAGGTATACAGAGTGTTATGTAATAGTAATAGTAGTGGTAGTAGTATACTGAGTCAGATCCATTATTAGAGCTACAGAATCAACATGACAAAGACTCCTGGACCTGATTGTAAGTTTCTTCTGAGACTTCTGAAGAAAATTCGTCTGTTCAGAACAATCCTATGACACCCCAACGGTCCCTGAACCACAGGTTGGGAATCTGTGGATCCTAAATGATGCTACCACTTCACATGAACATGTCACATGATCCGATCATGGAATCACCACATTAACTGACTCAGTATTACTATACTATAATACCTTTACTACAGTACTGTAACAAGTAGTTGGAGTACTACTTCTACCGTGCAGTTACTGACAAACTGGAGAAACTAACACCAGGTGTTTATTCATGCTATTATGGTCAAAACCAATCAACAAATCTATTCAGCTCTGACATCATGAGCGGACATACCCACACTATTCATCATCATTATTATCTTCTTCTTCATCATCATCAGCCCACAGCTCATATTTACTTTTTTTTTTTTTTAAATTAAGAATAATTCATTAGTGAGAAAAATGTACTTCAAGTATTGAAGTACTTAATGTAGAAAAATGTGAGTGTTTATCCAAAGTGACGTAACACACAGAGCTCAGGAGTACCACAAAATGTGGAGCAGACGGGAATCGAACCACCAACCTGGTAGACAACCCACTCTATCTGCTGAACCACAGTCCTGTAGTGTTGTACTACTGTACTGCATATGATAGAGAACAGGATCCGTTACAGCAGTAAAACATAAGAACTCACTCAGCAGAACGTAAATTAAATGTGATTAAAGGGTTAAAATCTGATGATCGAATCCACTAATGTCAGACACAATGATGTCAAATTAACCTTGCTGCATAAAAAGTACTTTTACTTTTGGTATTTTATAGTGTTATTTTTAGTATCTAAGTATTTTTTGAGCTGAAACTTTCATACATTTACTTAATATGTTGAATGCAGTACTTTTACTTAAAGGGTATTTGTATGCACACTTTAAGTAACTGATGTGATTACTTCTTACACCACTGTAAATATGTATTAATGTACTATTATAGTCTAAATGAGACTAAATGAACCTGTGATCACACTGATTAGTTCGTATTATATTATTAATGATCAGATACTGGTGACCTCTGACCTTTCACACAAACAACCGCCAACATCAGAGTTAATATTAATAAAGGGATTAACCTGAGCTCCGATTAGTCAGATTAAAACTGAAACAGAAGTTTAATCTGAAAACAGAGACAGTGATAAAAAACCTTCCGGCTGTTCTGCGACACTTTCATTCTTCATTTTCACCGGGACAGACAGTTACGCCGAACTTCGTTCACAAATCAGTCATTTTAACGTCTCCCAGCCAGTCGGGAGTCCGACATACGTGACAGGCAGACTTCTGCTTTGAAACGAATTGTTGTTTCACTCTTCAAACTGAGATGGATCCAGTAAAACGAGCAACATTTCATTTATGTTAAATATGAACATAAATTGACAGATTTCCTCATTATTTCAGCGATTATTTGCCATTCAATACCCCGTGCAGGGCGGCAGCTAGTCGGGCATCCATTATTAAAAAAGACATGTAATCCACACCTACATCTTATTTACAGTTATCTCAACGCCGAATACATTACAAGAACATTTAAATTCATTAAATGCCCTAAAACATTTAAACATATATTATGTGTTTGACTCCCAGTGAAGAGATTTAAATACTCGTTTCTTTAATGGGGTTTGGCGGCTCGGGCGGGCTGACTGTCAGTGATGAGGAAGCAGAGGAGGGATTTTCTCTTCCCTAAACGTTAGCTGTCAAAATAAAAGTGCAAACCGCGGAATAAACAGCGCTAAACTGATTTAGTGCTGAAACGTTTCATGAATCGGTTACTCACCGGTTTTTAATGGCAGCAAAGAAGCGAAAACGTAAAGATTTTACCGGCGGAGACGATGACAATAAACAGGAAGCAGCGGACGTGGACACAAAGCATTATGGGAAAGGATTAAATGGTTGCTGACAACGGCGGGGTGCCTTTCACAATAAGAGCCCAGGAGAAGAACATTAAAACGGAGAAAATATTTAAAATGAAAAAAAAATAAATAAATAAAAACACCATAAAAGAAAGAAAAATACTTTGGATCTAAACGTAAAATCATTAAAACAAATTACAATAAAAAACATATGAAATTCAACAAAGTTAAACATAAATTAACTAGTGTTTTTTATTAAAAGATGTTTTATAAGAAATATTAGAGTTAAAACTTTAAACTGTCGCTGTGACAGGACATTATCACGACTTCCTGATAAATGTATTAAACTTTAGATATCTGTCCCAGTTTGTTGTCAAACTCTCAGCAGATTCTTCTGTAGTAGATAATCGTTAAACCCACTGTGTTGTTCTACACGTAATGCTCGTACTAACTAATAATAATTGATACTTTATTGATCCCCTTGGGGAAATTCTTTGTGGACAGGCTGCCCCTGTGAGGCGCCAAGGGTCAGGGTATCAGTGTCTTGTCCAAGGACACCTCGACATGTAGCCTGCTGGGACCGGGAATCGAACCTGCTCACCCTTGGGTTTGAAGACGACTGCTCTACCCACTGAGCTATCATGCCGCCTTAACTGTAACTACGTTACACTCCATTGTACTACACATTACGCTCGTACTACACGTACTACATGTTACACTACGTGTAACTACGTTACACTCCATTGGACTACGCATTATGCTCATACCACACTATACACTCGTACTACACGTTACGCTCGTACTACATGTACTACATGTTACACTCTGTGTAACTACGTTACACTCCATTGGACTACACGTTCCGTTCGTACTACACGTTCCGCTCATACTACGTGTTACACTCTTACTACACGTTAAGCTTGTACTACACATTAAGCTCGTACTACATGTTAACTACGTTACAGTACGTTGTACTACATGTTACACTCGTGCTACACATTGTGCTACGTTGTACTACACCTTAGTCTCTGTATTGAAGGATCTCCAGTATGAACAGGAGGAATCATTACTGACTGAAAATCTGTGAACTGCTCCTTTAATTCAGTTTTTCCTGCTCACTGTAAAACTTCTTCTTCTATTGTGAATAGAATCTCTGCAGAGTAAAAACTGTAAATGTTTGTGTGTGTGTGTCACATAAAATACGACCCATAGAGTCAAATTTCTGACTGATCGTATGTTTTCTGCTACTGATGGAAACTGTCTCCAGGAGGAGGAGGAGGAGGAAGAGAGGATGAAGAGGAGCGTTTGGCCTCCGTTTTTCCTATCACCGCAGCAGCGTCACCGTTTTCCCCGTTAACGGACATTCTGCGCACGGAGAGTTAACGGTATCGTCCCGTTTTTTTTAAATCACCAGATCAGATTTTACCGGGCATCGCTTCAGAGCCGTGACCGACGCCACCGCACCGCCCGCCGCACCGTTCTCATCGTTTTATCGCTAAAAACACCGACGTCATTTTCAACACAAACACTTACGATTCGACCCGGATGGTCCCGGTTCGGTCCTGGAGGAGGTTCTGAGTCGGTGGTCGTTGCCGCACCTCTGTCACATCCCAGTCGGGGAGCAGCGGCAGCCTGTCTGCTACTTACCGCTGCTGCGGACAGCGAGCGGCAAGTCTACAGGCCGCGAGAATAAGACGCTGCGGTAGAGGGGCGGCAAAAATAAGGCTAGCGTGAGTTCTCTGCTCCGTGATTGGTTCTCCTACTGCGCAGCCTGCTGAGAGCAATCTGATTGGACGACGAAATGAAAAGCCACAAACTGCCTTCGTTTGTCGTGAGATGTCGCAAAAATAGAGAACGCAAATACAGAAACGTTCGTGTTTTGTCGTTTTATCTGTTATTTTGCAGAAAACGTAATCTAGTTCATGTGTAGTATCAGTTTTATTCATATCTGAAGTCATGATGTCTGTCTTACCTGAGGAAGAACTGAAATATACACGTTTTATCAGGACATGTTGAACCACATTAGAGAATTAACATTTTTTAAACATTCTTGCTCCGCATATCTGTTCTACAAAAACTGTTGATCACGCTAATAAAACTCTGCGATCATTAATGGTTCTTCGGTAATTCGGCAACTAAATGATCCATTACTTACTCAATAAATCCCACACAAATTTAACTTGCTTGATTTACCTCGCTTGGGACAGATGAAAGTTGTCGATTTGAGCATTGAGGTTCTGGATACGTATCAAAGTGGTCTCGTCTCCGGGTCCACTCTCTGGGTTTTGGGGTCTTTCAGCTGCATCTGTTGGTTTCCATGAATGTAAGAGACTAATGTCACCACGCGAGATTATGGTATAATGACTATGAACAGACAGAGAGCAACACACACCTGTCTTCAGGTGAGTGTGACGGTCACAGCTGGGCTCATTATATATTGTCATTGCATTTTTTCCGTGTTCTTTTTTATTTTTATTTATTTAAACATTGTTTTTCTGTTGTAATGTACCGTTGCTGGGTGGAGCACCCACAATTTCGTTGTACTCTCAGTTCATCGTGCGGAAACAGATCAGATTTTATTTACTGTTCTCTGTACATCCATCTTAATGAAACAATCATCTGATCACTCAACAGGTTTCATCCTTAAACCAGTTTCTACTTCCAAAACTGAAAACAACTAACTTCAGAAACTCTAATATGAATTTAAAGGCTCTAATGTAAAGTCAGTGTGTGAGTGAACAGCAGGTGGCGCTCTCTGACCTCAGTACCAGTGTGACCGCTGGAATACACAGAAATGAAAAACAAAAACATTTCAGAGGTTTAATAAAGGAGAAATTAGGCTTATTTTGTTTTCCAAAGCATCATATCTGACTCTAAATATTAACAAATGTGAATTGTTGTGTCTTAAAATCTCAGATTATTCATCAATTATTAATATCCCTGTTAAAGAATCTGTTACTTATTTGGGAATTAACATCACAGAAGATGAATACTCAAGAGGTAGGAGTAATTTTCAACCTCTCATTGAAAAAACAAAAAAAAATATTGAACCAGTGGCTTCAGAGAGATTTGACTTTAAAAGGCCGTTTTCTGCTTTGCAAAAGTTAGTCTGGGCTCATATATGTGACCTTTTCCATCCATGTAGACAAGAGGATCTGTAAATCAGTACACACTTTGTTATTTAACTTTTTATGGAAAAACAAAATCCCTACATTAAAATAATCAGCTGCTATGAATATAGCTATGATAGAGGTGGTCTAAAGTTTTTAGATTTTGGTAGTCTAAATAATACCTTTAAAATCAGTTGTTGTGGTCTTTAATTTACAAACACAGTTTTTCTCCTCATAATTACCTTATTTGGAATAACCACAAGTTCACTCACAAAAACAAATCTTTGTTCTGTCCACAGTGGTTTAATAATGATATTCTCACAGTCAGACAACCTTTCATTTCAAATGATGCACTACAACGGGTTTCGATCTACTTTTAAACTTCCTTGTTCACAAAGAGAATTTAATGTGGTTAAAAATGCAATCCCTGATGGAGTAATTATGCTTCTTACGGGTACAATGAACCTACCTGTTAGACCACCTTGTCTTGATATCTTTAACACACTCGTAGGGAAAATTTGCTTCCCTTCAACCTTGAAGAAGACTAATAAGAATATTAGAGCTCTATTTCAAAGGGAGCTTACTTCAAACCCTACTTCTGTAAGTTTCTGGAATAACTGTATCAATGGACTAAAATGTAAAAGAATTTGGGGTATTCCTAATAAATATATTTTAAGAAATAAAGTTAAGGAAGTTTCATTTCAAATAATACTTAGATACTACCCTACAAAAGTATATTTAACTCATTTTAATCCAGATATAGGAACTACATGCTCATTCTGTGAACAATCCCCAGAAGATCTGTGTCATTTGTTTTGGAAATGTGTTCATGTTAAAAGGTTTTGGTTTGATTTTTGTCAATTTGGTAAAAACAGAGTTAAGTTGACCTTTACACTTTGCTTTTAAAATATCTTGTTTGGTTTTGTTGATTCTAATAGTGATCTTATTTTCGTTTTGAATTTACTTATAATTTATGGATTTTTTTATTTAATATAACTACATGTGTTGCTGTTATGTGGCCCTGGCTTATTTTGTAAACGCCTTTTCTTTTTTATTTGTTAATAATAAAAAAAAAAAGAAAAAAGAAATTAGGCTCGTTCGAGATTAACTGCTCCTGGAAAAGAGACGAGAGCAGGCGGCCGCAGCAGGTGGCGTGTCTGAAAGTTCCTAACGTTTCTATCAGCATCAAGTTCCTGTTTGTACCAAATCCTCACATCCTGTGAGGCCGGATGCAGATTAAATACAATTTATTGTCCACTAACTGTTGTTTGTTGTTAAAATGCTCTACAGAAGAACACACACACACACACACACACACACACACACACACACACACGCAAAATTGTCTAGCACTTAACAATTCCCAGCATGTTTTTCTTCTTGACGAGTTGGGTCTTATCAGGGCTCTTAGTTTGTAGTAACTCAGAATTTACAGAACCCGAATGATAATTGATTGTTTCTTCTCCTTGTAAGTTGCTTTGGATAAAAGCGTCTGACAAGAAAAGTAAAGTAAAGAAGATGGTGTGTTTATGGTTTAACTTCCGTATGATTCATGTATTTCATATGAAACACGGTAAAATTCCGATGAAACGCTGTCATCATGTCAGTTTGCTGCTTAAACTATAAATAAAAACATTAATCAGACTCGATTATTGATCTGTGTCATATTTAGACTGTCAGGACTGAAACATCTGTGCAGATGTTATGTTAGTGATCTGAAAGTA
>JAUBNQ010000007.1:22016368-22027340 GCA_032353495.1 Ctenopoma kingsleyae | reverse complement strand
TTCTGCAGTGACGTCACATGTTGTGATGGACACATGAAGCCTTGTTGCTCTGAGGTCCAGCAGAAACTGGCTTCACTCTGACATTAAGCAGGTCATTTGTCCTGTAATATCTCGTAACCTTGTTTGAATGACTGTGAGATGTTGCTGTGACCCAACCTGAAGTTTGACCTTTGACCCCTGCTGACCTCCATCTGTGAGAAAACTCATGAAACATGGATGTAAGTTGGCTGTTATAGCCTCAAGAACATTCCACTTTCAGATGAAACCCTTTGAAACATCACGGCCAGGACTGAATCCACAACCTGCTTGTGTCCACAGCGACCAGCCTCCTTCTCCTCTGTTGCCATGGCAGCAGCTGACCCCCTGCAGGGTGGAGTCGCTGGAGGCTGTAAGTGGATTATTTTCTTCCTGGGGTTTTAAAGTCCGACCTGTTGGAGCCTCCAACAACAGGCTCTTCTTCCTCTTTCTTTTTCTCTGGCTTGTTCTACATGATTCAGTTCTGCACATATTTCATCAGTTCTCAGTGCCGCTGGTTTAATTTTCTGTCTGACTTGATCCTGACTTCCTCTGACATCAAACATACGTAATCAATGATAACTTTGAAGACCAAGGCAGCTACAGATTTTGGATCCAGGTTCTGCAGTTTCTCTCCACTGCAAACTGACATGATGACTGTTTCATTATAATTTTAACACATTTCATGTCAAATATTTGAGTCATATGGAGGTTAAACCATCTCCCGTGAAGCTTTTTAACAACAAACTAAAGGTACTGAGAACAAAATGACATTTGATTTTGCTGTATCTGACCTGTCAGAATCTGTTACTTCCAGCACAAACTGCAGCTTGATGCTGATAGAAACCTTAGAAACTGTTCGTCTTCATAGCAGATTCTGTTTTCCAGATTGGTTCATGTCAAACAGCCTTTTCTTCGTCATCCTCTTCCTCCTCCTTCTTGCAGTATCAAATCCTCTGCCGTTAAATGCTCAGAAGAAGCAGCCTTCATCTCGTCTCACAAAGTAAAAGTCCAGTTGATCCTTTTCTGACAGTCTGTGCTTATTATTTCAGTTAGAGTCAAACCTTCCTGCCGTCACAGATCGTGTTTACTGCTCATTTCCCTTCTTCATGTTCCTGCTGCTTTCTCTTAAATTATATGAAAACCAACTTATAGGGGAAAGGTCAAACCCAGAGGACAGAAAGAAACACGGACGATGTGAACACAAGCCAATAGTAATTAACACACTTATGCTCAGTGAATCAGTGCTGCAGCTGCTGATTTGTCTTTAAAACATTTTGAAAACACGAGTATGTTGTCATGTACGACAAAATCTGAGAAGCTGCAACCATCAAACTTTTGACTTTGTGCTTTAAAAACTGTGATTAAAATGTTAAATAGGAGCAGACTTATTTTCTTTTAACTAAAAGATGAATCGACTAACTGTTGCAGCTCTGTGACTATTTCTGCACTTTATCCATTAAATCAGTGACAGAAACTGAAATTAATACTAATTATGACTAATGACTAATTTCTAACTGCACCAACATCACTTTCTATTTATGTCACGTTTCCCTCAGGATGAATAAGCTCGTATCTTTTCCTAAGGACCGACTGGACCAACAGTAGTTAGTGACAGTAGCTGAACACAGATACAGCAGTCGTCCCTGCACAGTTTTTACTGACTATATCTGTGCTGCAGGAAAAATCCACTGACAGACAGAAAATGTAAAAAGGGGCAGCAGCAGCTCTGCTCGGCTCTCTCTCTCTCTACCATGGCTCCTTTCATTTCCATTTTTCCTGTCATGTTTTATCAGAGCAGCATCTCAGTGATTTGTCTGTGTGGAAAACCAGCGGCTGCAGGTAGACGTCAGACACCGCAGCTGAGTGGGCAGAATAATGAGCTGCCTTTTTTCTGAATCCCACAGGATGTTTGTTCAGTTTCATGGTTTCTTGCAGTCGTGTTGTTGCAGAAATAGTAAAAACATCACACGTCACATTTCTCATATTTGACACACGAGCACATGCAAACACCGTGTCTATTTTACTACATTCATCACGCGTCCTGATGAGCAGAACCACCCCACTGGTCAGAACTGGTGTTTCCTCACAGTAACACAACAAACGTCACATTTCGTCGTGTCTTCAGTCTAATTTCTCTTTTTTTCTGCAAACGTGTGAATAAAAACAAGTTGATGGAAAGAGAACGATGTGTCTGCTTTTGGTTTCAGATTGTTTCCCTGCAGAAAACATCTTTTTGTTGACACATGATTATATCAAAAAGCTGCTTCAGGGTTCAGGTTTGAACCAGGTTTAGTTCAGGGTCAGGGGAACAGTTGGCGGAGGGGTGGAGGAGGTAGGGAATGCTTTATGTCAGTGAGTGTCCTCACAGCTATAGAAAGACAAACGTATGTGTGTGAGTACATGTTGGAGCATTAAATTGGCCACCTGTTGCCATCCTTTCACACACACACAGACACACACAAACACACACACACTCCCCTCATTCTTCTCTTCCTCAGGCAAACACGCTGCAGGAAGTGTGTGTGTATGCTGTGGTATGTGAGTCAGGAAGACACTCAGTCAGTAATCCAGGCATGTCGATTCCTGTCTTTGCAGAGGTTGTGTTTGTCGCTGTAATCTCTGGAAAAATGATCCTGCTTGTTGTTTCCCGCCGCTGCCTGCCAGTCGAGTGTGTGGGCAGAGAGACCTGAGGGTCTGTCGCTACAGCAACAGGCTGAACAGACTGAAGCCGAGAGCAGGAAGAGGAGAAGCACAGAGAGGAAAACAGCACATGAAGACATCTGAAGACAGAAAGCAGCAGGAGGTCTGAGGAGAAAACCTGCAGACGGACGACGAGGGAATAAAAAGCTCCAGCAGGAAGCAGCAGGTAGGAACAGCAAGTTGGAAACATCACAGATCACATGACTGAAAGATCTGCACTGCAGATCCAGGTGATGTGGGTTCAAGTTGAAGGAGAAGAGATTTTTTCAGTCCTCTTCTGACTGAGACAAGAGGATCCAGCTCAGAGACAGTTCCAGGAGGTGGTTAGCCTAGCTTAGCACAAAGACTGGAACCAAACTATACAAACGACTCCACGCTGACATTAAACCACAAACATGATGATGAGAACACGTCATAGACAGTGAGCAGTCATGCAATAAAATACCACAATAAAATACAGTGAGCATTAATTCAATAAAATCAATCAGATAAGATAAAAATAACAGTAATAATAATAGTAATAAATAAGATAAGGTAAGCAGGTGCCAAGCCATTTAAACTTTTAAAAACAAGAAGTAAGATTTTAAACTGATCCTGAAATGTACAGGAAGCCGGTGTAGCGAGACCAGTATGGGTGTAATGTGCTCACTGTGGTCAACAATGGTTAATCAGACTGTTAGTGTATTAAAAAGAACATGAGGTTTTTGACTATTGTTTGACACAACCTCTGAGACGTGTTGTGATTTCGCTGCTTTAACTGCTCTCTGATACTCCTGAAGGCTGTTTTTGAAGATTGTCCTTCTTCCACTTTCTCTCAGCACGCCTGCATGTGCGTCTGTGTGGTCTCATTCACCACGTTCAGTCACTGGTTTGGGGCGTTTAATCCTCGTAGGAGCTACTGGATCCAGAATATCAGAACATGTGGAGTTGAACAGTTCATCCGTGTTGAGATCACTATAATTTGCAGTGGTACAGAGCACAGAGTCCTTATAGGCAGCGGAGAATCGAGCAGCAGTTGAAGGGTTAATAGTGCGCACACGTAGAGCCGGAGCGCGGTGTTTAACGTGGGAACATGGCAGCGTGACAGGAAACAAAACAGCACAGTAGTCCAATATACATGTGTTATATATATATCGATGTCTGACAGATCTAAACCATATCACAGAACAAGGTGTAATGTGCCCGTTTGTGTGTCCGGACATGGTTAAATGAATGAACAAGACTGAGAAACTCATTGACTGAAGGTTTAGACTTAAGGTTTTCTTATTAGATCTGATCAGATGCAGGATGAATGTGTCTGTTTCACAAATCGCATTAACAAGAAGCAACGTGGGTCTGACGGCAGCTTTAGTTTGTCCTGCTCTGGAACTGGAACTCCAGACTCGATGGTTACTGAGGTCAAATCGATCCTCTGACACCTGTATTTAACTATTGAGCCATGTGGATTCCTTCCTCCATAGGAGACCTGTCCTACATAATATGAAATGTACTTTATCTTTTACAGAAATATATAAAAACATATGTAAACATCAATGAACCTCAGATTTCTATAATGTTAAAACATGACATGTAGCAGAGTTTTTACACTGAATTAAAGTTTCTCCGGATCAGTTCTGGATCAGAAGATGTTAAACATCAGCAGAACCTGAACACCAAATCATGATGAATTATTTATTCTGTGAAATCAGTTCAGTGTGTTTCTGTCTTCTCCCAGACCATTTTTAAAAAACCTGAAAAAACTTATTAATTAGTATATTTAAGTTTAATATTGTGAGATAACAGAGAGAAAACGAGGGGGAAGCTGGGAAATGTAGTCTCTGACTGCACAGCTCCTCTTCAGACTCCCCTCCTCGTCTGTCAGTTCCTGGAAGACTGAAACAGATAAACCTGCAGACTCACTGTAACGTGAGCACACAGCTCTGCAGGCCGCCGAGTCACTGACGGTTACACAACCGCTCAGAGCGTACTGCAAAGTGTACTGCAAAGTACTTCATCAGTACTTTCATCAGCACAAGCAACAAGAGACAAACTTACAGCAAAGTCAGGGAAAAGTCCAGAAACAGGCCAACAGTCCAGGGTGACAGCAGAGGGACTAATCCAGAGTCCAGACCAGTTTCAAACAGCCCAAAAATCCAAACAGGAGAAAATAAACCAGGGAAGTGGAAACGTCTGAACAAACAGACTAGAAACTGGACTACAGAAAGCAGCAGGTAAACGCCGCCAGGTGAGTATGTGAGACAGGTACATGAGAGATCAGAGGATCTGAGACAAAGAGAAAAGAAGAAAACTGAGAGAACTGTAACAAGTTCACGAGAATCTGCTTCACTTTCACATCTAAAAAACTGAAACGTTAACAGAAAGAGAGACTCAGACTGCTGCAGGGTTAAGTTCAGGTCAGAGGTCAGAGGTCATGATGCAAACGTGTCAGAAATGTCTCACATCAAAGACTGTCAGGTCACGGTCTGATCCAGTTTCATGTGTTGGCTGGAAAGAAGCTGTTGTAGAGACGAGTCCTGTGAGCGCTGATGCTCACTGGTCTGCGGTGTCTCAGGTTGTAACCTGAATCTACCCATCAGAACAGAGCATGGGCTGGGTGGTGTTTGTCCCTGAGGATGTTCTGCGCTCTCCTCCCGCAGTGCTGGGTGTATATAGTGTCTATGGAGGAGAGACTACGATCCTCTCTCCTGTCTTTAAGACCCGCTGCAGGGATTTCCTCTCCTGCTCGTCTCCTAAAGTCAATAATAAGTTATTTGGTTTTGTCTACGTTTAGTATGAGATCGTTGTCATCACCATAGATGGTGACCTGATGGACCAGTTCCCTGTACGATGACTCATCACCCTCTCTGATGAGTCCAAGGATGGTCGTGTCATCCGCGTACTTGATCATAACATTATTGTCCTGGGTGGAGTGCAAGTCATGTGTGTACAGTGCAAAGAGTTTTGGATTTAAGCAGCAGCCCTGTGGGGTCCATGTGCTCACTGTAAGCTCAGCTGAGACCTTCTTCTCCGTCCTCACCACCTGTGGTCTGTCTGAGAGAAAGTCTGGAATCCAGTTACAGGTGGGTGTTGGAACTCCCAGGTCTGCCAGCTTTACAGTGAGTTTCAGCGGCCTGATCGTATTGAAGGCTGAGCTGTAGTCCAGGAATAGAATCCGTGCATATGAGTTGTGGGTGTCCAGATGTTACAGGATGTGGTGATGTGCCAGAGCCACTGCATCGTCTGCTGATCTGTTCGAGCAGTATGCAAACTGATGGGGGTCTACTGTAGAGATGCTGGTTTACGTTGGAGTGGCAGAGGTGGCGGGAGAGAGGCTGCTGTTACCTGGAGTTTAAAAAGACAGAGGTCCCATCTTGTCCAATCAGCTTGGCAGCAATTCATTCAAATGGGCCAATCACAGTGCAATCACAGGGCAACACCTTATGGAGCTGTTGTTTGACCGGCCAGTCTGCTAACGGCTGATCCTGGACCAGCAGCTCTGATTTATATGTTTTACACCTGGTTCAGACCTTTGATTGAGACGATGACATCTCGGGACGCTCAGCTGAAGATGACACTGTCTGCATATCGCCTTTCAGAAAGTGTTTATCTAGCGCTGAGGAACTTGCTCCAGCTCCGTCACCGTCTCTTTCTTGTGTTTCAGGTCGTCCTCTCTGCAGCCGACATGTCTGCAGGAAGAGCTGCAGCCGTCCTGCTGCTGCAGAGCTGCTGCGTCCTCTTCGTCCCATCATGCACAGGACACGGTAAGCTCACATGATGACATTTTACTCTCTGCATAAACCAAACCCCAGTCAACAAACTGCTGATTTAAGGTTTAGCATGCTGTGGTGCAGATAGGGCAACAAGAGAAGAGGAGAACAAACATGAATCTGAACTACTGCTGGAAATTACTCACAGTCTGGACCAACAGAACGTGGCACAGCTTTTAGAAAGTGAAGTCAGAAAGAAACTGACAAGTCCTGTGGAGCAGGTGGAAAGGTACAAAAGAGTCCAAAAAATCTCAGAGGAGCTGATGAGGCAAAGTGGGAACAGGTGTGTAGGTGGAACAACCTACTCCTCAAAGGAAGGGCGAGGTAGGGGGTTAGAAATCAAATCAAATTTATTTATAAAGCACATTTAAAACAACTTCTGTTGACCAAACTGCTGTACAAGTATAGGAAACAAGTCAGTAGTTACTATACGGTGCATATAGTTAATATACAGTGAGCAATCATGCATTAAAAACCACAATAATATACAGTGAGCATTAATCAGTGGCCAAAGCCTTCTCTGCTGGCCTTGAGATAGTCAGAACCAGAAAATATATCTTTATAATTTAATATACATGTATATTAATGCTGTGTGTATTTTTAACAAATGTCCCATCAATCTGTTATTGTCGTTTCATTACGACTTTCTCCCTCAGTTGCGCTGCTTCTAGTGCAGCGTATATAACTTTTATCCAATCAGATTTCTCCCTTGTACGGTTGTAAGCTCAAGCCTTCAATCCACTGAGTGTGAGGACAGTTTTGTTATATTTTTTAACCAATCAGATTTCGAGTTTGCCGTGTTGGGCGTGACCTTTGACCCATCAGGGCCTTCTAGCTGGCCTAGCCGCTGACGTCACGAGTTTTCATTGTGACCGGCCGGTCAGTTTACTTACTGACGTTAAGCTAGCTTAGTACGTAACATGAACAAAGTGTTTTACTTAAAGTTAAAAGGAGGACGGACTTTGTTTTTAAATGATGAGCAGCTTGGTAAGTTTATTGGATGTTTATCTGACTTTACCAGATATTAATTATTGCTGTTTTAGACATTTCTGCTGGTTTAAACGATATTCAGATGGCTGTGACGTTCATATCTGGTCAAATGTTTTGACTCGCCAGCGCTATAGCTTGGCTTGAATTGGCTTCTGACAGGGTTATTTATAATTACAATATTTTTGTTTGAGGGTTGGGCATCAGTAAATGCTGGTTGATGATGGAATGTCTATCTGTGATGGAGCATCCTGTTATACTGGATAATAGGGGTATATTGTTGATATTACATATCGTTTTTATGTCTCTGCAGTAAATGTATTGTATGTAAATGTGTGTTCACCTTTTCCATTTGATAAAAGTTACTGTCGCTGTAAATATGGGGTAGTTAAGTCAAATGAAAATAGCCTGTAGTCCTACTGTCATGCTGAGGTTATGTTAAGGCCATTTAATTTTCGGAGGATAGCACTGAAGGCCTAGGTAGAAAATTCATGGCCCTCCACTCGCATTAATACAATAAAATACCACAAGACACAAATCAATAAGATAAGATAATAATAATAGCAATAGTAATAAATAAGATAAGCCAGCATAATAAAATCAAGAAGAATAAAATGTGCATGAAAACCGATGGGTTTTAAGCAGAGTTTTAAAATGATTAAGATTCTGGGCAGCTCTCAACCGCAAGGGGAGGCTGTTCCACAGGCTGGGGCCCACTACTGAAAAGGCTCTGCCACCTCTGGTTCTGAGCTTAGTTCTGGGGATATACCTGCAGGATCACAGAGCTCTGGAAGGGGAGTAAGGAACAAGGAGCTCAGACAGGTAAGCAGGTGCCAAGCCATTTAAACTTTTAAAAACAAGAAGTAAGATTTTAAACTGGATTCTGAAATGTACAGGAAGCCGGTGTAGGGAGGCCAGTATGAGTGTAATGTAAAATAGAAATAGAAATACTAACTACAGGACCTTTACTAAATATTAATATATTTTTCTACTCTGCTGATCACAGAGATTTATTGTACATTTACATCTTTTCCTTTTTTTGTGTTGACACTGAACTTCAGCATTATGTTCCCAGACAACGAGAAGAACATTTTGTTTTATGAATCGTTGTGGTTGGATTTAGACTCTCACCTGATTAGTGTGATACCCGAGTGTGTGACTCACCTCGACCACCTGCTGGAAGCCTTCTTATTTCTGTTAATAAATGTAATGTTGTAAAGATGTTTTACTGGAACTAAATCAATCCAGTGTATTAGTGTCCCACAGGAGATGATGCTGCAGGTCCAAACCCAGTAAAAACCCAAAGTGGTTCTACTTTTAATCAGACTTTGTAAAGAATTGAAATCTTACATGTTTAAATGAAGTCTGAGACTGATCTGACGCAGAATTAATCAAACACATGAACATATTTCACCTGCACGTCCACCTGTCATCTGGATTCTCAATCTGCAGTCGATCGTTAACATTTAGGAGAGACCTGGTTCCGTCAGGTGAACTCACCCTCCTCATTCCTCCCCTGCCATGGTCAGAACAGATCATAACAGGCTGTCAAATAATCACCTTCAACCAACAAACCTCTGCAGAGTGTGTTTTAAATTCAGTTTATTAAAGATGTAAACTGAATGAACCAGGAAACATTGGACCGACATTGTTACAACCACCGGCTCAACTCGATAAGTGGCTCTGATTGGACGGTTAATGAGGGGAACAGGTGCTGTCCCTGACTGGGCCAATCGGAGGGCAGCAGATCAGTGAAGGGAGGGGACTTCAATCAGCGCAGCAGCATTTATCATGTTTAAAGGTGCTGGAAGCTAAAATTATCCAGAGACTCAGGCAGAATCAGGAAGGGGATCAGGCACAATCAGGAGGAGTCAGACAGAATCAGGCAGAATTGGGCAGAATCAGGCAGGAAATCAGGCAGAATCAGGAAGGAAATCGGGCAGACTCATGCAGAATCAGGATGTGGATCAGGCAGAAACAGGCAGGTTTAGGCAGAAACAGCAATTCTGCCTGGATCAGGCAGCAAATCAGGTAGAATCAGGAAGCGGATCATGCAGAATCAGGCAGGGGATCAGGCAGACTCAGGCAGAATCAGGATGTGGACCAGGCAGAATCAGGAAGGGGATCAGGCAGAATTAGGCAGAATCAGGAAGCACATCATGCAGAATCAGGCAGAATTAGGCAGGAAATCAGGCAGAATTAGGCAGGAAATCAGGCAGAATCAGGAAGAGAATCAGGCAGAATTAGGCATAATCAGGCAGAATCAGGAAAGAAATCAGGAAGGGGATCGGGCAGACTCAGGCAGAATCAGGATGTGGATCAGGCAGAATCAGGAAGCGGATCATGTAGAATCAGGCAGAATTGGGCAGGAAATCAGGCAGAATCAGGAAGGGGATCATGGAGAATCAGGAAGGGAATCAGGCAGATTCAGGCAGAATCAGGAAGCGGATCATGCAGAATCAGGCAGGAAATCAGGCAGAATCAGGATGTGGATCAGGCAGACTCAGGCAGAATCAGGAAGTGGATCATACAGAATCAGTAAGAGGATCAGGCAGAATTAGGCAGAATCAGGAAGCGCATCATGCAGAATCAGGCAGAATTAGGCAGGAAATCAGGCAGAATTAGGCAGAATCAGACAGAATCAGCAAGGAAATCAGGCAGAATCAGGATGTGGATCAGGCAGAATCAGGAAGGGGATCAGGCAGAATTAGGCAGAATAAGGATGTGGATCATGCAGAATCAGGCAGAATTAGGCAGGAAATCAGGCAGAATCAGAAAGGAAATCTGGTGGAATCAGGAAAAGAATCAGGCAGAATTGGGCGGAATCAGGAAGTAGATCAGGCAGAATCAGACAGAATCGGACAGAATCAGGATGTGGATCAGGAAGGAGATCGGACAGAATCAGGATGTGGATCATGCAGAATCAGGGAGGAAATCAGGCAGAATTAGGCAGAATCAGGAAGAGGATCAGGCAGAATTAGGCATAATCAGGAAGCGGATCATGCAGAATCAGGAAGAGAATCAGGCAGAATTAGGCAGGATCAGGAAACGCATCATGCAGAATCAGGCAGAATCAGGCGGAATCAGACAGAATCAGGCGGAATCAGACAAAATCAGGAAGGAAATCAGGCAGAATCAGGATGTGGATCAGGCAGAATCAGGAAGGGGATCATGGAGAATCAGGCAGAATCGGGCAGAATCAGGATGTGGATCAGGAAGGAGATTGGGCAGAATCAGGAATGAGATCATGCAGAATCAGGAAGGGGATCAGCTAGAATCAGGAAGAATCAGGAAGCGGATCATGCAGAATCAGGAAGAGGATCATGCAGAATCAGGCAGAATTAGGCAGGAAATCAGACAGAATAAGGCAGGAAATCAGACAGAATCAGGAAGGGGATCAGGCAGAATTAGGCAGAATCAGGCAGACTTAGGCAGGAAATCAGGCAGAATCAGGAAGGGGATCAGACAGAGTCGGGCGGAACCAGACAGAATCAGGCAGAATCAGGAAGGGGATCAGACAG
>JAUBNQ010000007.1:21966495-21981286 GCA_032353495.1 Ctenopoma kingsleyae | reverse complement strand
GGCGAGACAGACAGGCGAGACAGACAGGCGAGACAGACAGGCGAGACAGACAGGCGAGACAGACAGGCGAGACAGACAGGCGAGACAGACGACAGACAGACGACACAGACAATAAGACGACACAGACGATACAGACAGGTGACACAGGCGATACAGACGATACAGACAGGCGACACAGACAGACGACACAGACGATACAGATGATACAGACAGACGACACAGACAGACATGACAGACGAAACTCTCCCTCTGACCTGAGGGTGATAGACGCTCAGAGACTTCACTTTGTGAAGCGGCAGGAGAACTCTGATGAGAAACATCTTGTGTTCTTCTTTCAGCGGTAAAGCAAAGCCGTTGATTATACTGTGAGAGACAACAGAACCCAGACGACAGAATGTGTTACGGCACAAACACAGATCAAGACACGCGTCAGACGTTCTCGCTGTGTATGTGTGTTACCTCCCCAGTATCTCCAGCAGCTCAGCGATCCCGTTGTGATGTTCTGTCTCATAGATAAACCTGTAGAACAACACCAGTTAAACTGATGTGTACCTGCTGTACCTGAGGTTCTTTACATGTTTATGGTTCTGCTGGTGTTGTGGCTCATTATGTGTTTGTGTTCTTATGTTTGTAGTTGTGCACGTTTTGTAGATGTCTGTGGGTCTACATGATCATGGTTCCTCCGGTTCTGACCTGTAGAAGATGTTGTTGATCTGGCGGCGGATGTAGGCTCGGAGGCCAAGGAACTTGCCGTAGATCCTGTGGAGGATGGTTTTGAGGAAGTCTCTCTCTCTGGGATCCTCGCTGTCAAACAGCTCCAGCAGCTGCAACAGAACAAACTCAGTCAGGTTCAACATTCTACTTCATGTTCCACAACCGTTTCAGTTTTTAGCCTCGGAGGAGAGATCTTACCGACAGTACAAACTTTTGGTCAATGTATTTTTTGGCAATGTTTGGCTGGAAGTCTGGAGACTCCAGGAAGCGGAGGAAGAACTCGTACACCAGCTGTGGAAACATCACATGAGAACATGTAAGACGAGGAAGCACAGAGAACCGAGAGTCAAACGTTTTCACTGAGTGAGTCACTTAATATGTGATGGTACCAACTGAAGAGGAAGATCCGTTTCTCACTGCGTACCTGCAGGTGAGGCCAGGCAGCCTCCAGCGTCGGTTCATCTTCCTCAGGATCAAACTCTGCTCCGGTCGGGTTGGAGGACGGAGGAAGAGTCCGGAACAAGTTCACTGAAAACTGAACAAACAAACCCAACAAATACTCTTATGAATTCACCAGCTGGTTTTTCTCTTGTTTAATCACTGAGTCATGAAGTTACAGTCTTTGATCAACACAGACGATCAGATGCAGTAAACTGTCACGCTGAAGAAGCTGGAACCATCTGGAACCATCTGGAACCATCTGGACCTTGTCTGTTTGAAGGTTCACGTTTAGGAAATGGTTTATCACTGGGTTAAGTCCCAAAATGTGTGTGTCCATGTGGTTCCTCACCATGATGACGGCCTCGGGGTAGATGGACTCGGTCACCACGTCACTGTTGTGCGTGATGTACTCGACCATCTCGTTGAGTCCTGCTCGCTTCACCTCTTTGTATTTGAGGTCGCTGAGAGGATCGCTGACGAAGTCGAAAAGAACGCAGCACTGACGCAGCTTCTGCACAAACAGCTCCTCACGCTCTATCAGGGGGGCATCTGAGGACCAGAACCACAGCACACGGGTCACCCAGAACCACTTCTACAGTGCTGTGAATAAGTATTTGTCCCCTTCCTGATTTTTTCCCCCATATTTGTTCCTTAAACAATTCAGATCAAACTAATTTAAATATGACACAAAACCTGAGTAAAAACTAAAAGCTAAAAACTAAAACGATGATTTATTTATTTATTATGGTCCAATCCTGTCTGGTCCTGTGAGAAAAATTAACGGCTCACCCTGCTGAATCATGTTCTGATCACACACCTGAAATACCATGGGTGTTACCACAGAAACCAGCTCTATGTACACCACAGTGTGTAAATGTTGGTGACAGTGCATTGGACTCCGACCAGTGCCAGGACATGTTCACAGCAGCGCATGTGGCTGATACTTGGTGATGTAAAGTGATGTTTGTGAATACGCCAGCTTCACTGGTCTGATGCTGTGAATTAACTTTTATTAACGGGACAGTTTCAGAACAGTCTGTGACTCAAATGGAACCTGTGAATTACATGAATACACACTCCAGAGCTCTCATGTGCAGTAACAACAGTGACTGTCACTGTAACACTCACCTCACACTCACATGTGAAGTTTCTGTGAACAGTGGTTCCAGTGTTTCAGGCTTATACACAGCATAAACCTGTGCAGGTGTGTTCTAAAAGTTTAATCGTTGTGCAGCGAGATCACAGCGTACATTAGTTGTGTTTTTGTTGAGTTTCGTTTAGCGCAGGTTTAAAAAAAAAAGTGGGTCCAACTTATGTTTTAATTGACACCGATTTGCTTTTCTTTTTACTCACATTTCTTCTTTACTACACCTTTACTCCTCCTGCAAAGTCACTTTTACACCTGCTACATGTTTGATCACTGTCCCCCTCATTCAAACACGGAACTTAAATTCTGCTCAGGAAACAACTCGAGCAAAACACAGATCTGAATGACAGCAGCACAGTGATCCTCCACACAAACACCAACCATGACCTAGTTAGCGTTATGTTTGGTTATGGTTATGGTTAGGTTACCTTTGAGGGCAGGCAGTTTCTGCAGCTCTCTGTTCTTGGTCAGGCTGAAGCGGGACGAGCTCTGGCGCCGCTCCTTCTTCACCAGCTGAGGACCTCCAGAGTATTTGATCTTGTTGAGCTGAGTGGGAGGAGGCGTGCTGTTACTGGGACGCTTACTGCCACTCTGCTGCTGCTGGGACTGAAAACATCCAAACACACAGGTCTAAAAGTTAGAACAGGTCTTTAACAGAACCTCTCTCACTGCTGCAATTAACCCATTACTGTTTGGACAGAACTCCAGGAGCAATAAGCTCTGTCACAAGTTCAGAAAAGTGACGTCTTCAAATGTTGTCTGATGAAAACAGCACAGCTTCAACAGTAAGTTGATGAATTGATTAGTTGATTAACATTGTCAGAAATTATTCAATTGTTTAAAAAAAATATGCTGCTTAAATCTTCTTAAATACGATGATTATACCTGACTATAAACTGGCTTTTTTACAGCTGGATGACTGAAACTATTTGAATTTATCATCTTATAAATTGCAGATTAATCATAAATAAAGCTGCAGCCTTAACATAATAAAAAACTGTAGCTGTGAGACAGACTCAACAGTCTGTTGATTTGTGGTCAGACCTGGAAGGTTGAGCTTTACTCAGACCAGCAGTCAGCAGGTTAACTACACCTGAACCTGAAACAGGTGATTCTAAATAACTTACGGATGGATGAATAATCTACATTATAAGTGAAAGTCTTCAGGAGGAATATTTCATCCTGCGAGGCTGATACCTCAGACACACACACACACGGTGTTTCTGCTTGTTTACAGCGAGCAGACTGACGAACGTCATTAAGAGTCACAGATTCAGAACCAGCATCATTCTGGTTCTCAAAAATAAAACAACCTCCGGCCACGTTGAAGCCGATCGGACCACACAGCAGCAGCTGCAGCATCTCTGTGTCAGTCTGTGTGGATTCAGAGGAACCAGCTCAAACTCACCTCGTCTGAGTTTTCTGTGGCAGCATCTTTCCCGCCGCCGCCGCTGCTGCTGCTGTTCTTCGTGCTGCTTTTGGCAGATTTGGTTGTTTCCTGTTCACACACAATAAAAGTGGAGCCAGAATTGAATAAAGACATAAATGAGTCATTTCTTCCATGTTTAAAGTATATAATCGCAGAATGTTCGTACTACAGTGACAGGCTCAGAAAACCACTGATGTTTCACGTGTCTTCATGTTAACCATCTCTGGCCTTAAATTTCTCTGATTCAGCAAACTCTGAACTCCACAAATCTGTTGACAATCACTCGTTGATGAGAACCACCTTCAGGTGACTCCTCACAGACCAGTGAGATGTATTTAAATGTCATTTAGTCATTGCTCGAGCCAAAAGTAATTTCTTTAAAGTCTCAGTAATATTCGGGGCGTTCTCTGGGTGGAATACACTGCCTCATGTCATTAGACAATATTTATACATGTAAAACCTATTGATTAATTGTACACATTAGAAGGTGATATCGGATCATATTTATAGGTACATTTCCTCCTCAGCTGTTTTGCTGGACACTTGATACTTTACTTAATATTTGTAAATTTCCCTTTTTTTGATTTACGAATGTTAATTTTTCTTTTCCTACCTTCTGCTTTATGCTTGTGAAGATTAACACCTACTGCTGTGGTTCCTAATAAACAAACAAAATCCCTCAGAGAGAAACTGAGAAGCTGGAGCCAAAGGTTTTCTGGTATTTTTACTTAAAAGTGAGTAAAAGAAAGGCTGATTACTTTCAATCTGAGCATCTGTTGGTCAGATAACAGTAATCTGAAGACGTCACACTGGAAATTGAGAATTTCTACTTTTGTGACACCAAATGATTCATCGACAAACTGATCAGAGCAGATGATCCAACAAGTAGAACAAGGAAAATAATCACCATTATTTAGATCAGATATTAGAAAATCAGAAGTTACCACAACCTAAACAAAGACAAGAAGTTCAAATTAAAATGATTCATTAGTAAAATTATTACACTACCGTTTATTAACAGACTGAATAATTACGTATTGTGAGAAGCTCTTTAAATATAAAAACACCTGTTAACATGAAACATTTCTGCAGGTTCATCAACACATGTAAAAACCAGGAGATGAAGGTAAAACTGGATAATTTAACTATCACATCTGGTCTGTGTAGTTTCTAATAACTACACTGATGGACTCAGCTCAGGTGGGATTGTACAGGTTCCTCACAGTTAATTCATTATTCCTATTTATATTATTTCTACATAATCAAACATTTTTTTGTCAAATAGATTCAGAGCTCTGAACTGTCCCAAACTGACTAAACCACAGTCACAAATTATTTTATTAGAATATTTTATAAGTGTTGTGTAATTTCAGCAGCATGATCAGTTTTCATTATTATAGCAGACTTCTTTTAGTCATTGGTCGTGTTAATCTTTAATGTTTTCCTAAACTGTCCCAAGTGCTGATTTTATTACTGATGATGTTTTATCATCCTTAGTTTCACCTGACAGATGAACATCACAAGAAAAACAGCAGGTAACAGGGATAATACTTAATGAGTAAATGTAGGTGTTTAAACCTTGTGCAGCATCTTTTCCACTGCTTTCTGTGATTATCCAGGAGCTGCACACAAAATGAGACGCTGAGATCTGGTTTGTGGACTGACAGTGATTTCATGCTGAAACCTGCAGCACTGTCCTCAGTTGGTCTGCATCACTTGCTTCATGTTTTATGAGGTGCACACATGCATGGATGACTCACAGTCCGCACAGACACACTTTCATATCCCGGTCCAGCCTGTTTTTCTACATTAATGAATAATGTAAAGGAACAAGCAGCGGGTTCTCCCCGGAGCTCCAGCTGCAGCAGCCCGTTAGCCAGGACGCTGCCAGACCGCTAACATGTCACTTTCCTGTTTTAACACCTACACACACCTGGACCTGCTCTAGTTCCGACTAGAGAAAGCGACGAAGTCGCTGATGCTGAAGCCACAGCCGCCGACAGTGATTTATAAAGCCGTTAACAACTCTGCATCTAGAGCTTAGCTTGGCCGTCCACTGCTAGCGGGGCCTTAGCATGTTAGCCTAGCCTAGCCTAGCTTAGCTTAGCTTAGTTAGCTGCTAGTCGATAAAATATAACGTGTAAAGTCTTCAGCGGACAAATTAACGGCTGCTTCTAAACCATCCGCTTGTTTTTAACGCTAAAATGCTGCAGTTGTGTCCCCCCTTCTCACCTTTTCTTTCTTGCTTTTGTTCGGCATATTGACTGTTCTGCAGAGTTTCTCTCCACGGAGACTCCGTGATGTTCTTCCCCGGGACTCAGACGCTGTCACTCGGTCTGCCTCAGCTCCCTGCGCCCGTTCCCAGTACGGCACGTCTGATTGGCTGCTGACGTCCACATCTGCCTAGCGACGCGAGAAATTTTTTTTCTGATTGGCTGTGTGAGAGATCCGAGCTGAGGGTGAGACAGGCGTTGAGTCTTCCCCAGCAACAAAACCCCCTTGACCCTGACGATCCACAGCACTGTCCCAGCACGGAAAATACGTTAATGTCCTTTAACTACAGAGCTGCTTTCTAACAGGTAGCCAGACAGTGAGTCTGTACCTGAGCTGCTACAGGTGCGTCAGGTTCACTAATGCAGTGCGTGAGAATCAAACTGATACTGGACAATAATCTGATGTATTTATTGGTTTAATGTTACAGCTCAACAGTAAATTCACCTCTGTGTTTAAAGTCTGAACAAGTTAAAACATAAAATACAGAAAGAATGGACAAAAATAAATATCGATTCACAAACGAGTGAACAGACTAAGAATCTGTCCGGGTGTTTTACCTGCGAGTAGTTACTGACAGATGTTACCTGTGCTGCAGGTGAGCTGAACCTACAACAATGGGATCCATCATCACTCAGCTTCATATCTGAGCTGAACTGTGTCTGTAGGTGGAAACCACTACACACAAAACTAGAGTGATGGGAAGTACATTTACTCAGTACTAGCTACCTTCAGTATATTTTATACGTATTTATGTACCACTACATTTACCTGACAGCTTCACTTCATTTGCAGTTTCAGATGAATAAAACAAACAAATAAATGATGAAGCATTAAGTTACTATAAGAAGTACAAACAAAATATTAATATTTAAAATCCAATAATATAATACACTGGTACATGACTCTGCAGGACTTCTTTCACTTTTTAACATGTTTAATGCAGGTCTTTTACTTGGTACCTTCACTTGAGTGAAAAGAGTACTTCTCCCACCGCTGACATGGACACAGGTGGACTGAGAACTTATAAAATAAAATTAATCTAACTGCGGTGTGTTCCATTAAGACTGGTTATGATTTATTTACACTTTTTTATTCTCTACATATTTAGGTTTTTATGTGAAGTTCCCTTCAGGATGAATAAAGTTTCATCAGATGAAAAGTATGGAATTACAAAAAAAACATTTTATTTTCAATAGAATATCTGAACACTACAACATTTTCCCATCACTTTCAGGTAAAAAACTAATAATAAAATAATCAGCAACTGATAATCTGTGGATAATAATCAGAACACACAGATCTGCTGGTTTATCTCCACTAACGTTTATTAAAACTCTGCTTAAAGCAACCAATTTTACAGGGCGAGCAGTTTGTTTCTATTCTGACCAAACTTCAGTGAATCCAACAAAACCAAAGGAGAAAACCTGATCTACAGGAACCAGATCCTGGATCTGCATCTAACGTGGACACGCCAATTTCAAACTGAACTAACATGCTTATTGGTCCGTGCAGCTAGTTTCAGTTCACCAGCTCCACTGTGTGAACAACCAACTGTGCATCAAAAAATGTAGTCATAGATTTACAGGAGGAAACTGAAACAGGAAACATGAAAAACAAACTTACAGTACATTACCTTCAGGAGGAGAAATGAAGGATAAACTGAGAATGAGGAGAAATTTTATCTGTGAACATGTGACAAACACAACACTGTGATCTTTGAAGGAACAGTTTCACATTTTGGGAAATCCTCCTGATTTTCCTGGAGTCAAATAAGAAAACGGACTTCATGTCTCTTGGTTATTTTATAGGTTTATGATGGAACAAGATTTTCCCCTGAAGAGTAAAATCCCGACCATGACCTGATCATACCAACTAACCAACCATCTGCGGAGCTCAGGACACACTACATGTGAAGTATGTGGAGAGCAGAGCGGCCTTAAGTGGCAGCTGAAAAGATTCCCAACTGAATTTTTTAAAGATTTCTCTACACTGAAATGCAAACATTGTGGTTTGTGAGGCAACAGATATTTATAGGTTCAATAAATCAACCAAAAAGTGATTAGTTTAATGATTTTAGAGACTTTAAGAGCAAATATTATCCATAATGAACATTAGAGAAACCTCTCAGTAAGTTTGTGGTGGATTCTGCTGATGATACACTGTCAGGTTTGATACCTTCAGAGGACTTGGTGATGACACTGGAAAGATAAATCAACAGCAACCTGAACCAGGACCCATTTCCATATTGGATCTACAGAGATTAAACTTGTATCATTAGAAACATTAGATTCTGTAGGAGACGGTATAAGAAGGTTTCACTTAAAGGCAACAGATGAAGGTCAGTGTTTCAAATGTCTGAATCGGTCAGAACAAGGGTGTTTCTCGCTTCCAGCTGCCGTCAAGTCCAGTAAATTCATGATCTAAGACTGAGATCTATAATTTTCGGAACCTCCTGGAAAGACGTGTGGTTTTACAAAAACCTACAACTCAGTGAAACTTCTACTCAAAGTTAAAATCATATTCAAAGTCCAGGGAGGTCATGTCGGAGGGGAGGCCCAAGGTTTCAGGAGTGACATCCATCACCTGACGTTCTTCCTTGCAGGGTTCCCCCACCACCGGCTGTAACTCAGAGCTGGGATCTGATGTGTCCAGGCTTTTTGGATCTGAAGCTGCTGAGTCGGAATCTCCTGAAACAAGCTCAGATTCTGGCTCAGACTGGCTCTGTTGCTGTTGATGCCTGGTCTGGTATCTGGTTTGGGATCGCGTTTGGCGAACAGGGCGGGGGGCAGGAGGGGTTTTCTTTGTTGGAGTTGTCTTGCCTCTAGTTTTAGGGCCTGGTTTCAGTTGTGGTTCTTGTTCTGGAGCTGTTTCAGGATGGGTCTCTGGTTGAGAATGTGGCTGGGTGTCCTGGCCTGGTTGGGATTCAGACTGTAGCACTGCTGGGGTTTGAGAAATGGACTGGGGAGTATGAGAATTTAGTTGCTTCTCTGCAGGCTTAGTCTGTGAGGCAATTTGGCATTCAGTTTCAGGAGTTGAGGACTGGTTTTGGGTTTCACTATGAGCTGGTGGGATCAGTTTTGGTGGGGTTGTGTGTGAAGTAGTTTTAGATGGAGCAATCACAGCAGCAGAGGCCAGGGTAGGTTGCAAGGACCAAACGGATGCTATCTGAATTTCAGACTTGGGATTGGTTTGGGTACTTGATAGGGTATTGTTGGAGTCTGGTTGTGGAGATGTACAGATTGCAACTAGAGTTTGGGCCTGGGTTTGAATACTTGGTGGGGAACTATTAGCAGATGTTTTATGGACCTCAGTTGGAGGTTGGGACTGAGTTTGGGCACCTGGTGTGGAAATGTTTGATTCAGATTGTGGAGATGTATGGTCTTTAGTTGGTGGTTGGGACTGGGATTGGTTATTTGATGGTGACTTGTTTGAACATGGTAGTCGAGATGTAGGAACCTCAGTCGGAGTTTGGGACTTATTTTGGGCACTTGTGGAGTCTGGTTTATGGACCTCAGATGGAGGTTGCAACTGGGGATCTGACGTAGAATTGTTTGAGTTTGGCTGTGGAGATGTATGGAATTTAGTTGGTGTTTGGGACTGTGTTTGTGGTTGATATTGAGGTTGTGCCTTTGGTAGTTGTGGGGTTTTATTTGTGCTACTTCCACCACTTCTGGAGTTTGTTGCTGATTTAGTGATGGGGGAAGGACCTGACTGACCAATGCTGCTGTAGAAGATGCCAAATAAATCCTGGGCTCTTGCTGCAGCCAGGCTACTCCTCAGTTTCTCTGACTTCTGACTTCCCTCACCCATGTTCATGAAAGGTGGAGGTTTGACAAACACTGTGCGAGTCTGCTCACTCTCCGGGACGCCGGGAGCTGCCACATCAGAGACGATTTTTATCAGTGTGGACTGTATAAGTTTAGTCTGAGAAGGAGCAGGCTTTGTCTCAAGTGTGTGAGGTTTAGAAACTAGTGGTGCTGGATTGATCTCAGGTCGTGCAGGTTTACCCTCAGCCAGTGCAGGCTTTGCCTCAATTGGGGAAAATTTAGAAACTGGTGGCACAGGTCTAACCTCAACTGGGGGAGGTCCAGAGACCAGTGGTGGAGATTTAGCCTCAAATGACTCTGGCTTTGATGAAGCTGGAACCTCCAATGATCCAGGTTTACCAAGTGGTGGTACAGGTTTAGTTTCCAACAATGCTTTCTGAGCATTTAGAGCCTTTGTGAGAGGATCAGGGCATTGTGGATCATCTTTTGGAGGAGGTTCTAGTACACCAGGATTTTGGGGTCTGATTGAGAGAAAGGTATTTAAAGATGCAGGTTTACCCATCATGGTTGTCTTCCTCAGCACTGCAGCAGGTGCTGGGAGATTTGGTCGTATTCTTCCTCTGTTGGTGCCATTGGACACCCAGGGAGGGGCCATGGTGTTCTGTCCCGACAGCTTCTCGGCAATCTCCTTGGCGACAGCCATTGACTTTGCAAAAGAATCCTCTACCGAGACTTGCTGCTGCTGATTTGCAGCTGCTTCATCATCCTTGATAAATTCAGCTGCCACTTTCTCTGCCTCCTTTGCCAGCAAATTTTCTCTCTTCTTCCACGTGAACTTTCCAAATGAAGTGGTTGTAGTCACAGGTGCTGGTTTGCCAGCTTCCAGGCTTTGTTTGCGGAGCTTGGCCCTCATGGCCGGACTAGGTCCACAGATAATTTTGGACTGGTCATAGGGCTTTGGCAGAGGTTCAGGCTTGCCGACTTCCATTTTACCTGCTGGTTTTCCCAGATCAGAAGTTTTAAAAGTTTCCTTCTCAGTCTTAGATTTCCCTTCATCTTGATCTCTGTCATACTTGGATCTGGAATCTGAATATTTACTGTATTTATACTTGTCCTCATCGTTTCTTGGGCCATATTTGGGGCGGTCGTCGGGTCTCTCATGACAGTCCCTGCGATACCGGTACCGATATTCTTCGTCTCTGCTGTAGCCATCATCTTCATTCCTTCTGCTGTATTTGCCCCTCTCCTCTTCATCTCCTTTGTATCGGTACTTGTCATCTTTTTTGCTGTATTTATACTTTTCCTCCTCATCTTTCTTACTGTAACGAGGCCTCTCCTCTTCTGGACTCTTTACATTCTTAAAAGCCTCCTCTTTTTTGTTGGCCTTTAGCTTTTCCTCCTCTTCCTCCTTTTTAACCTCAGATTCCTCCTTCTGAGCAGCACCATCGGTTTCCTTCTTTTTCTCCTTTTTATGTTTGTTCTTTTCCTCCTTTTCTTTGCTGCCTTTCTCGTCGTCTTCGTGTTTGCGTTTCTTTCCACTCATCTCTAAGGCCAGTCCTGCCTGCCGGTCCAGGTTCCTCCTCTGTTCATACAGTGGATTCTCATATATTTGTTTCTGGTGGGTAATGCATCAAAACACAAAGACACAGTGAAGAAAACGCATGAACATAAACACATTCTGACATACAAACACCTCTAATCGCAGCTGAAGCAGATACAATGATTACTACAAAAAGCAGTTTTGTGTCTAAATCTGCACAAATCACAAAAGTACTGGAAAATACTGATTAAGTGAGGAAGGGAACTGGACAATTAGCTCAGAGAGCAGAATTGACCGTTGATGTGTTCAGAGTTCTGCATGTTATAACTATGGATCTTTTAACACAGAAAGTGCCAGTGTCAGGCAGTTCATGCTGAAACTGTGTGTTTAAGGTTGAACAGAACATTGTTAAAGATCTGTGCTCAGAGAGTTTCATTCAGGGCTGCACAGCAAGTGTATCAAAGTGAAAAATGATCTGAGGGCCCCTGATTCTGACTTCCTCAGGTTTTGGTTTTTAATCTCTTAAGAGTGGGAACGTTTTATCTGTTCTCGAAATCACTGAGTGAGAGTAGCAGATCTGAAATGATGTTTGACTGAGGATGGACAGCAAGCAAAGAGAATATAGAGGATAACATAACATCACATTAAGAAAAATATTTGACCTGAATTCACTGTTCTCATTACTGCACTGGCAAATTGCACACACAATTAAGTGGATTCTTCCATGCTGATGCTTATAACTATAAAATACAGAAGCAGGAGAAACAGTTTTTATGCTGCTGTTAAAGCGTGAGGAGGTTTCTGTGCTCTGTGTTACATGTGGAGTGACTATTATGTATAGACTCATTTACCATCATCACTGCTACCAGCGTATTCCTATTATCTAACTGTATGTGGTGACCTCTCACTTCCAGAGTTAAATACCTTGTACTTCTCATTGTGAGTGTGTGTGGTGACGTGCTCTTCCGCACAGATGGCGTCTCCATAAAACTCTTTACACAGAAGGCAGAAGAATCCCCTGACCGGCAACAGGAACTCAGAACCTGCAGCAAAAGACATGAACAACAGTTTAAACCCACATGTGGTGAAAAAATAAACTGTCAATCATGATTACCTGCCGGATGTCTCCTTTAGCAGAACCTGACAGGACAGGAGAAGGTTAGAAAGGAAACATCTGACTATGAAATATTTTTAAAAAATACATTAAGAGTTTAATCGCTTTATTTCTCAGCAGTAATGACGGAAAAGTGCTGTAACAGCTCAGTGATAAAAGTATTCATATACACACACGTATGTATGTATGTGTTTATGTGTATATACACACATACACATATACACATACATATAATAGTTTAACATAATGACTGAACTGACTGAAATGTTAAAGCACTTTTCCACAGGTTACTGTGACATGTCACATTTACAACACGCCTCATCTGAGGATGAGACATGGAAAATCAATCAATTGACATTAGAGGTGTGGACAGTGGCAGCTCCTCTGTGGCTTGATGAGAGTCTTTGTCACTTCGTTAGCACTGTTTTCATTAAGAGACAGAGAAACTTCAGAGATCCACACTGAGCTCCACCTGGAAGCAGAAGACGGCTACAAAATTCAGCGGCTCACAGACCAGCACAGGAACAAAAAGCAGCAATGCAGTAATTTTTACAGAGAAATAAATGTGCAGTACGAGTACCTTTGGCAGGTTTGGTCAGTTTCTCTTCCGATGGTATGTTCTTGACAATTTTGATGGGCGTGGATGCCCAGGGCCGGTTGTATGGGTCAAGAGTCTGTGGAGATAAAAAAATTTATCTTAAAGACCAAAAACACGAAGGAGTGTCCAGGTGTGAATATGATCTAACTTTCCAAAGCAAAAAAGTGTTCAGAGAAATTTCTACGATTCAAACATGAAAGAAAAGAACAATCTCTAAGTTTCTTTTTAGCTGAGAAATTTTTTAAATTGCTGTAAAAGTTTGATGAACAAACCTTTCGATGTGTTTTGCTGTGCAAGTGCGTGAAAAAATCAAACATGGAACCAGAGGTGATGTTACAGTTTTGGCACCAATGGTTTCCAGCGTCATAATATTCAAACGGCTCCGGGAGCGGGGATGGAGTCGGAGCCGGGACGGTGACTGGCGGCTTTTCGGGCGCCGCAGCTGAGCTCTGCTAAAAAAAAAAAAAAAAAAAAAAAAACAACAAAAAAGATGGAGGACAGTCAACACAGCAGGCAGAAGGCAACACAGACAGAAACATTCAGAGAAGGAACAACTAATCTTTAAAACTCAGCTTCACAAAATATGAAAATTAATAAGTTTCTTACCTTCAGCGAGTTCCAGTCTCAAAGTCGTCAACGAGCGTTTTGCGAGAATCCGCATGTTGCGTTTATACTGATTTACTAAAGTTTAAGCGCTTCAGTCTGAGAACAGACGTGACGATACCGTTCAAATTTAATAAACTGACCTGTTTTTATATTTGTCATTACTGTATAAAGATAAAAAGCTACTTTAACCTAACCTGTCTATGATCAAACAGGACAAGCCCAGACAGTCTTGTCAGGTAAAATTTACTGACATCTCGACTCTTGAAGATGTAAAGACTAATACAGCTGTGGCTGTGAGGTCACGTGGTTTCAGTCTCCTTTCCACCAAAATCATCAAAAGCTCTTTTTGAACATTTTAGTAGAAACAGAAAAAACTGTTCTATTAAAGCTAGAAAAGAACAGCAAAGTGGAAATGACTGAATTTATTACTATTGTACAGATGATTGAAGTCCAGCCTTTAATTCAGTTCAAGTTCAACACCTGGTCTGATGGTGCTGAGACTTCAAGCTGGCCCTCAACACTACCAAGACAGAAGAGATCACTGTAGACTTCAGGAGAACCAGGAAAATCAGCCCCCCCTCTCGGGTCGACGACATCAAATTCCTAGGGCTCCTCATCACAAAGGATCTATCATGGACTCTAAACACCTCACAACTTGTGAAGAAAGCTCAGCAAAGACTTTTCTTCCTGCAGACACTCAAAAAAGCCAAACTTCCCCTGCAGCTCTTGGTGAATTTCTACAGAAGTGCAGTAGAGAGCATCCTCTGCCACTGTGTCACAGTGTGATATACCAGCTGCACAGCAGAAAATTGCAGGGACTTGACGCGTGTGGTTCAGAATGCACAGAGGATTGGGGGAACAAAGCTACCGGACTTGGACTCTGTTTATGCGGGCCGCTTACATAGGAGGGCTAGTAACATTGTTAAGGACCCAACCCACATGACTCATAGACTGTTCGTCCCCCTTTCATCAGGAAAAAGATACAGGACAATCAAAGCATGCACAGACTGAGAAGCAGCTTTTTTTCCTAGAGCTGCTACCTACCTCAACCCCCCCACCCCCATCGCACCCCATGCACACACTCACTTTACTTTACTTTACTTGGCAGACGCTTTTATCCAAAGCGACTTACAAGGAGAAGACACCAGCAATTCCCATTTG
>JAUBNQ010000007.1:21924051-21934706 GCA_032353495.1 Ctenopoma kingsleyae | reverse complement strand
TAAAAGATGAAGGAATCATTTCCATAAATTTGGTGACAGTATTATCAGATAAACATCTACTGTAGTGGAATTTTTTCCTTACGTGATGTAAAATCCACACCTTACAGTTAGGGGTGTGCGATATACGTATATCATTTTCAATAATATCGAAATTCTTATTTTGAGGCAGCAGGCATTATCGAGTATTTAAAGTATTTAAGTTTTAAAAAATTGATTACGCTGTGCTACTGAAGTTTTACTAGCGCGCCTGTCTGCTCCAGATTGATGCAGCATGTGTTAACCCGCTGCTGAGCTCGGAAGAAACAGAGTCAGACGAACAAGCTAACAGCTTCGCAGTCGTCGTCTTCCTCTTTAGAGCTTGTGACAAGACGTGGGTCTTCGTCTCTCGCCTGGAGATGGTTTGGTTTAAGAGGGAAGTCAGAAAAACCAGCCTAATCTGTCCTTTATGTAGAAAGCGGTTGTAGTGAAAGATGCCGCCACAACAAACCTGTTTAACCATCTCCGGACCAACCACCAGACTCAGTACGAAGAATATGAAAAGCTTCGGGGGGGACTCTGTCAAATCCCCGGCAGCGGTGACAGCAAAAAAACCAAACAAAAACAAACACAGCAACAAACTTTGGTGCAGTCGTTTGTCAAAAAGAAGTTTACCAAAAGAAAAGACATAACCAAAAAAAACTAATTACAGTGGAACCTTGGACTACGAGCATAGTTCGTTCCACAAATGTGCTTGTAATCTAAAACAAAGTATATCAAAGCAAATTTCCCCATAAGAAATAATGGAAACTCTGATGATTTGTTTCACAACCCAAAAATATTTGTATAAAAATGATTAATACAAAATATAAAGTAAAACCAGTCAAACCAGCATTCTGGACTGAAACGCCCCGTCCAGCACACTTTAACTGTTTCTCTGATTAATGAAACGTGTTTCTGTACATTTGCTGCGGTTATTGAGCAAATGGAAATATGCAGACATCCCTATAAAATATTATTTACTGTTCTGACCGAGCCTGACTAATCATGAATAATTAATGAAGTTACCGATGTTGAGACAGCTGCAGAAATGCGCACAGAAGTTCTGTGTGGAGATGTTTCATATGGATCCTTTTACAAACTCACAGGAAATCATTCTACAAACAACTGGAAGCTACAAACTAAACTTTAGTGATTTATTAATGTTAATTAATGTTCTGAAACAACTCAGATTACGCTGGAATGAGGAGACGATATTGGTGAGTCATACACCTGTTTTTCCAAAAGCGTTGTTTATGTATTTTTTAATGTGCCGTTTCTTTAGTATTATTTAGCAACAGTAAATATCCTGTTACAGAGCAAACAGATCGAATATAAGGCTTAATTTTTTGGGTTATTAAAATATCGTTATTTTGTCAATATCACCCCTACTTACAGTATATAATAACAAAGATAGTGTCTTACCTTCTCCTTGCAGGCGGTGAAGTGAACTCTGACCCCTGGTGTCATGGCTTTGGGATTTCCAAAGAAGGCATCGAAGCTGAAAGTGAACTTCTCCAAATCTTCTCTCTCAATGTATCCGAACGTCGGCTGTGGATGAGACACAGAACATCACTGATCATACGGAACGATCAGGAAGGTTTCACACGAGTCAGGCTGAGACACTGATGCAGTTTCTTACCCCGATGAATGAGATGATCCCTGTCGATCTGCCCGGAGGAGGCCTGTGGACACAAATAATCCGTTATCAACAACAAACACCACAGAAGAAGACAGAGACCTCCTGCTGAGGCCCAGTGAGTAAAACTGTTAGCATAATTTTATTTCATTAGATTAGATAACACACACCGGGAGCAGCGCAATTTTTCCCCCAATCGTATTTCCACTGTACAGCTGATATTTAGAAAACGAATCATCTGTTTATACGTTTTAGTTCATTTTCCTTGTTATGTTGTAGCATTAAATAGCATTAAATAGCATTAAATAGCATATTTCTACAGTCTGGAACGTTCCAGCTGTATATGTCTCATGTGCTGCATGCGTGTCTGCATATGTAAAATACACAATAACCGCTGCAAAACTCACCCCCCCGACGCTGTAAACCAGGGGAAACACTGAAACCTGTCTACAAACACTCACTTATCAAACAAGCGTTTTCCCAGCAGACCCAGAGCTTTGGCGATCTTGTTGGGTTCGGGTTTGGGTTTGGGTTTGGGCGCAGCGACAGGATCAACTGTGGGTGTTTTGGTGGCAGCCGGTTCCTCTGTGAATTTTTTAGTCTCAGCTGGTGTCGTCTCTGAAGCCGGAGCAGAAATCAACGCTTTGATCTGGGAAATAACAACAAGAGAAAATGAGACCTATAAAAGTCCAGACCTGATCCTACAGACCTGAACCACCACAACCCACCTGCTGCGATCTCTAAACACGTTTAAAGATCAGAGCTGAATGCAGAAGCAACAAAAGCTTCTCTTTTTACTTCACTGCTGCAAAACCTCAGTTACTGTTTTCAGCTACGATCGAAGAGATTTAAACTGGAACAAGTTAACGTCACATCTTATAGATTCACTAAGAATCAGCAGAGTCGTCTTTATATTCAGTCCAGCTGACAGTCTTGGCTGTGCCCTGGACAACCCACTGCATTCTGACATCATGTTTTTAATGAGTACCACTGTAACGCGACTTTAGCTTTAGAACGTATGACGTAACAGAGTTGGTCCTTTTAAATGGTCATAATGCAGGATCGCTGTAATTAAGTGTCTGATCAGTCTCCTGCTGTCGACGGGGCCCTGAGCCCCTCCCACTGTCGTCGGCTCGCTCTGTCACTTCTCTCTCAGCCGGAATCTGTCTCTGTAAGTTGATGGTTCTCCTCCTCTCTCTCCGTCACCTGAACAACTCGCCTCAGCTGGTTCTCCTGCTCTGCTGCTGGAACCAAACCCCCCTCATCTCTGATGGAGCGACAGACTCAGCTGTTTATGTCAGAGAGAACATGTTGTGTCTTCGATATACAGGTCATGTTAGAGGCTGTTTCTTACTTTGCTCTATAATGACGTGACTCCCCGTCGCTTCCCCCCCGCTCCATTCTGACATTATTTCAAAAACAATTATGCAGAAAAAAACCAAAACGCTTTACGTCACTAAAATATTACATATTTGTTTCCACAAATAGGCCCATTTTGAGAAATGATTCGTCTCGATAATTTGTTGGGTTGAAGGGCCCAGTTCTGGGCCCCCCCTTCTACCGTGGGCCTGGGACAAGTGACCCATTTGATCCCCCTGTCGGCGGGCGTGTTTATATTGTTCCACGTATTTATGGGTTTAAACTTTATGTAATTAGTGAATTATGCTGAAACCTCAACGCGCACTAGTAAATTTAAACAGTTTGATACGAACACGTCAGAAACTCAAACTGGTTTGTTTCCCGCTGGTTTTTTCACTGCTGACAGCTGGACCTGATGGTACTCACCCACTCAGGCTGATCTGGAGGCGGGTTCGGCATTGGTTCCTCTACGGCAGGCTGAAAAAACACACAAAGTCAAAACTTTAAGTTATTGCAGGCAAAACCCAAGAAAAGTTCAGTTCTGGATCAGTTCTGCCCAAGTGTGCTCAACACCCCACTATAAGAACCAGTCACTTAAAGCCTTTGATCAAAGAGGAAGAAAACCACATGGATTCACCTCTCCTGTCCAGCCGGGAGGGGGGAAGGCCGGGAACCCGAACGGAGGGACGACGGCTGGAGGAGGGATCGGAGGTCCGAAAGCTACAGGGTCAGGAGAAGGAATCCCCACAGGTGGGGGCATGACTGGCGGGGCCCCAGGTGGTACAGGTGCGGGTGGAGCAGGCTCGGCCCCCCAGAGATTAGGTGGACCTTCAGGACCCCAACCCGGATGTCCCCATCCCGGATGGGGAAAAGGCTTGTCCGGTCCCCAGTCTTCGGGGTGTGGGGGTCTCCAGTCGTCGGGGTGTGGGGGCCTCCAGTCGTCCGGGTGTGGGGGCCTCCAATCAGGGTGTGGAGGTCTCCAGGCGTCAGGGTGCCGACCCCAGTCTTCTGGAGGAGGCAGCCAGTCGTCGGGGTGAAGCCCCCAATCTGGGGGAAGAGGTCCTCTCGCTCCCCAGTCGGGATGCGGAGCTCCTCTTGGGCCCCATCCTCCAGGTGGAGGTGGCCCCCAACCACCAGGCGGAGGCGGGCCCCATTCATCCGGCGGTGCGGGCCATCCACCAGGAGGTGGAGGGCCCCAGCCTCCAGGCGGAGGTGGACCCCAGCCCGGTGGACCCATGTCGAATGGAGGTCCGTCATCTCCCAGCGGTCCCATTGGTCTTCGGCCCCGCGTCGGACCTCCTCCTCGCCCCATTCTCTCCCCGGGCTGCAGAGGCTCAAACCCGGCGAGATTCCGCTGAGTTACCGCGAGGTCTGGGCGCTAACGGCTACACCGACTTAGCTGCTAACCAACAAAACAATCCGAGTTTCAGAGCGAAACTCATCGGTTAACTTGATAACTACGTTCGTTTCGGATTTTAACTGCGCAGTCTGTCGGTGACCTGGTGAAAATGTAGAAACTCTCAGAGGAATTTAACAATTTAATGTTTAAATCTGATCAGACACCGTTCGCCCTGCTGCGCTGGCCCTCTTCTTCTGTGGTTACTGACGGCGGAGCGGCGACTCTTTCCCGCCTCCAACAGGCGAAGGACGGAACTGCAACAGCACTCCTGTACTTCAGGTATTTCTTCAGTACTAGTACTTTCACTTACAAAATGTACCAGTACCAGTACCATGTACCAATGTGCAGGCCGGTTCCGAGTAAAAGTTTTGACTTAGCATTTTACAAAAACGTGAGTATTTACCGTTTTACTGAGCAAACAACCGTTAATTAATGAGCCATTAACAAGCACTATATAGAGTGATGAGTTACTGGATGACAGACTGGGAAACACTACGTTAATGAATCACTAGAGAAAAATAAGTGTTGGTTCATAAACATCTGAAACAGAAAAATTACCCCTTTCCTCATAAGTAATTTAAGTAGTAACGACTGAGTCATTTCTCATTAACTAATGATTATTTATCCTCACATGAACGATAAAACATTGTGCAGAGTTTCTCATTCATTCACGATTATCTGACATTTACATTTCGTGAACCCTCAGTGGCAATAAGGAGTACGTGAACCATTTAAAATAACTGATCTGTGCTCTGAGCTCATTCCACAGAATCTCTAATGTGCTGAGATCTGGACTCTGACTGGACCAGTCCAGAAGTCCAGAAGGTGGATTTTGTGTCTCTGTAGCAGATTTACTTCAGTGTTTAGGCTCATTGTCCTGCTGCGTCACACAGCTTCTTCTCAGCTCCAGCTTGACACCCTGACATCAGGACACTTTGATGAAATCATTTTATCTTCCACCATGATCAGCTTTCCCAAATCATGATGATCCCTCCACCACACTTCATGGCTGAGATGATGTTTCCATAGTGTACGTCTCCGTCTGAAGATCAGATCACATTTAATGACAGAAAACTTGGGTTCACAAACTTTTTGTTGCTACTGATAATTACCTTTTTGTGGAACCTCAATCGACTCTTCAATAAAGCGTCTCTACGTTTACTTTTTGAAACGCTGTGTAAATAATGACCAAAATTGAATCCTTTTGAATAAATGAGTCGGTCTGCAGCGTAGCAGAAAAAGCTTTTATTTAGTTGCTGGCTGAAGTCGCTCGACTCCAACAAAGAAACCAGAAAGAACATTAAAGAACATCAACAATATGAATATAGGATCTCTCAAAATTACAGCAAAACAGGGAGCTGGAATATCAGATATCCCTGAGCTCCTGCAGAGTGCCGGGCACTCGACTACAAACCAAAACTCATTCTAACGTCCTTTTTAAAGACAGAAAACAGAGCAAGCGTCAAGGTCTTTGCTTAGCAAATGATGCAACAGTGAGCCGATAATCGATCGATCAGTTATTGCAGTGATACGTCAGAATTTACAGCTCGTACAGTGTGCTCAGCACGGATTCATCAACACCATCTTCAGATGCATAGAAACATCTTCAAACGTACAAAAACTTTACTGTTAGTGAATCTAAGTCTGAAGACAGGAAGGTTTTAATAGTTTCTATAGTCTTTACTCTCAAATGAAGGCAACCTCCATCATAAAAATAAATCAAGGCAGAACGTGTGATGAAGAAACACATTTATCTCTAACTGGGAGGTGGACTAACAGTCTCAGATTAATAATCCCTCCGTTTTAAACACATCTCTCGAAAAAACCCAAAAAGCAGCAGCAGGAAACAAACAACAGACTTCCTCTGAAAAACATCCTTCACCAAAACCACCAAGATCCAAAGCCATGACAGGGTCCAGTGGATCAGGACGGAAGAGACGTCCGGCCATAAAAAAAGAACCATAAAATGTTCTGAGATTCGAGTCAGAAAATCTCAAGTTTTAAGTTTCAGAAAAGTAAAACTTCTCAGATTTAACAACCCTTTACAATTAAAATGATTTTACACAGTTTCAAACTTGGATCAGACTGGTTAGAGACTGGTTCAGACAGAATCTTTAAACTGGGCTGAGACGTGAGCTGGTTTTATTCTGATTTAAATTTCTGAGTTTAAATTCTACATTATTTAAGACACTTGTGGTTTTAAACATAAAATATTCCAGAGAGGGTCTGAACTGGTTTGAGACTGAATTTTATCTTACTTACTGTTAGGGACTGTGTGAAAATGTTTGAACTGGTTTCAAAATGGGTTGAAACTGGTTCTACACTTTTAAACTGGCGATTAGACTCATATGTAAGTAAACCAGTTGCAGACTGGATTTTTAGATTGTTTCAGACTAGCCTTAACATGTTTCAGATGGGGTTTAAACTGGTTTCACACTAGTTTTAACCTTGCTTCAGACTGTGTTTCAAACTGGGTATAAACTGGTTTTAGACTGGTGTCAGAGTGACTCAAACTTTTTTCAGACCACTACTGGACTGATTGTAACTACTTTAGTTATAAATTGTCTAGTATCAAACTGGTTTCAGATTGGTCTAAAACCAGTTCCAGACTGTGTTTTTTATACTGGTTTCCAAATGTGCTTGGACTAGTTTCCCATCAAAATGGATGTAGAACTGATCGATTCTCATAATTTAAAGTTTTCTCTATTAATTCCTCCCAGAATTTAAAGACTGAACACAGAACTTTTTGTTTCTTCGTGTGACCCTCGTCTTCTCCCGTTCTCCAATTTAATGAAAACACAGAAGGTAAAACACAGGAAGTGGAAAAGCGAGTGCAGCTGTGATTGGGGTGGAGGAGAGTTCAGGTAAAGGAGGGCGTCCCTCTTATCGTCTCCAGTTGCTCCTGATGCTCTCAGGTGGAGGTGAGCAGGGGGCATGGGGCCCGACTCATCCTCTCCCACTTCCCTCAACTCTGGGAAGTTTTTGTTTTTCTGGTTCAGTCAAAGGGGCTGAAGTCCCTCTCCAGGTTCTCAGACTCGTCATCATCGGAGAAGAAGTCGTCCTCGTCGATGTCGTCTTCATCGTAGTCCTCATGCCACTCGGGGACGTACTCTTCATCGTACTCGTCATCCTCGTCTTCTGCCTCCTCGCCACCCTCCTCGCCTGTGTAGTTGTTGTTGTCTGAGTCTCCAGAGTCCGATGCTCGGTCCGACTTTGACCTGAACGACAAATAACTGTTAAGTTTGGTGATGTTTTCATCACAAATTAAATACCAGTAAAATTTAATTGTTCGGATTTCATTTTGTATTTTTCTGCTCCACCCACCCAAAACAGCTCCTCGCAGCTCGAACATAACAGCAGAATAACACACAGACACTTTTTCTCGCTCTTAAAATGGCAAAATTATTTCCCTTTGGGATTAATAATGTTTTTTGAATCTTGCCACTGGACAGAAATTTTTGTTAACTAGTCTTCACCCAAAACACATCTGTGGAAAACCCAAAACAATTTTCAGTAAGACAGACTAGATCCAAGAGGGACCAGAGAATCATTAGACCTGATCCACAGTGACCACAGCGGCAGCACTATGACTGATTAATTCATCGGTAGTTACCAACTCACACTTTGTTGGTGTCGGTGTGGTTGGACAGGTTGGAGGCCTGAGTAGATTCTGGTTCCTGGCTGCTCTTGGCCTGATACCCGACCCTGAAGTCCTGGAGTAAACACAAACAAAAGAAACCGTCACCATCATCACAGCTGCAGCACTGCTCACTGCATTCACAAGAGTAAAACACTGGAGTCATAAATTTTTAAATGAAGTCTGTTGAGCTGGCTTCACACCCACGTCTGGACTGGTTTCAGTCCGTCTTAGAATGGTTACCTGGGTGGAGTGCTGCAGGATGGCCAGAAGGCGCTCCTGGATACGTCGGATCAGTTCCAGTCCGGTGTTCAGGTGTTCTGGTTTCAGCAGCCGGATACACGAGGCCAAGTCAGTGCACTGCAGCAGAGTCTCCTCTGGGGACACACCAGTAAACACCAGTCAGACCAATTCAAACTGCACAAACATAATTCAAAATGGTGATAATATGACACGGTGTCTGACCCAGCAGGATCTGCAGGGCGTTGGTGTGCAGGTCCAGAGCCTCCGTCTGCTGCTCCATCACGTCCATCTTCTCCGTCTCCTGGTTGTAGTAGCTGTAGACGCAGGAGTAGGCCAGGACCTGCAGACAGAAGAGCAGGGTACAGTGAACACATTTACATCTCTCAGCATGATCACGATGATGATGGTGAAGGATTTACCTTGCGAGCCTGAGCGAGGACTTTACAGGCGTCGATGACGAAGGTCAGAGACTTCATCTGCAGAGCTTCGTTAATGGACGACACTTTGTTCTCCAAGTTAATGGCAAAATCCTGTAACAGACATGAGCACAAAATCTCTGCTGCTGAGACAGAATCTAAAAAACTCACTGGACTTAAACTGGTTTCAGACTGGATCAACAGAAAGTGGTCTCTGCATGACTCACAGGTCAAATTAAAACCTTTTTAATAACACAGATAATCAGTTTCACCATCACACAGTTGGGACCAAGTATTGATTATATCAATTTTTTCACAAATTCCTGATGATATAATTAACTTTGTGATTTGTGCAGCCTGGTCTTGGCCTGGTCTCAAACATGAGCGGTCACAGCAGCCGAAAGACAAAAACAACACGTCCATTATATTTAAGATGTTTAAAGAGAGTCGGACCTGTAGGTGTCACTGATAAAACAGACAGTGGTCTGTGGTGGACTGGTGTCGTACCTTGGCCTGATGGTGGAAGGTGCATCTCTCATTATAATCCTGGAACTTCTTCTCCTGACGCGCTGCTTTACTCACCTGCAGGAAAAACAACACGTCAAATTAAAACTGGACAAACTGCTGCGTCTTACTGCACTAAACCGTTTGTGTCTCTGTACAGTGTGAACCCACCATGGCCGAGCAGTTGTAGTAGTCCTTGTGTGTCGGTTTCCAGGGCTTCAGACACCGCCAGCAGAAACCATGGTTGCACTTGGCACAGGTCATGCTGAGAACAGAGGAATAAAACCATCATCATCATCATCGTCCTGATCATCCTCAGCCTGTACTAGCAGCAGGTCTGATGTGTACATACTGCAGACAGCCCTCGTTCTTCTCGATCTGAGCCTGGCAGCTCGGGCAGCGTTTGGAGATCAGCTTGGCGAGGTGTTTGCTCTGAGCCTCCATGCTCATCCCTTCATAGTATCCTCCATCATCCATCCACTGAGACATGTGGCTGCAGCTGGCTGGGTAGTGAGCCTGGAGGGAGGACAGAGTCATCATCACATCTAACAGTCCAAAGTTCCCTCTGGGCCCTAACCCTAACCCAGTTACCCAGGACCACAGCTCCCTAACGAAGGACGAGTCGGCTGACCCCCTTTTTGAGAGAAGCTGTGCACCACCAGAACCAAACTATTTCTTCCTGACTGGTCTTTGACCAGGACCCCCCTATATTAATAAGCCTATATTACAGTAGCATCTCTGTACAGAGCATCAGAGCTCTTGGGACCCTGGGCCTGGTAGGCCTGTTCAGTAATCCATCCCTGCTTTTAACTACTTTTAACTGGATAGTAAATGACAGGTCAAGCTCAGCGATGAAGGAGCAAAAGCAAATTTTTAAATTAGCCACAGGATCGGTCATTGACGGTGGAATATCTGCTGTGGCTGTTGCCCCTGGCAAACATGAGGTGTGTCGCATTGCTCGGACTGCTGCTTTATGACTAAGGTCTAATTCGTTCCGTATAGCAGCTTCCATGCGCACAAAGTGCAGAAGCATGCTCCTGGTTGCCGGAGCGTTTGGCACCAGCTTCCAAAGGGCTTTTTGTCGCTCCCCACCTCCTCTATCCAAGCCCAGCGCCATTTATTCCTTATGTCTTCATCAACATCTTTGGTGTTTTCCCCTGAACGTGCTGTCCATGACTTACGGTTTACGTTGCCAGTATGAGAAACACAAACACATTTGCACGTGGAGCGACTGCTGGATCTGTATCATTCTGTTTGGCCAAGACCCAAAGCCCGCCCCTACCCTATTTCTGATTGGCTTATTGGCTAGTAGGCCTATTGTTGGTGTTGTTGACAGTGAAAGCTGCGCTCTGAGCTGCGCCTCTCAGATCTAGTGTCAGATCCCTGGGCGAACCTGATTTTTATTTTTTATTAGCTACGTCGGTACGCCGGAGATCCAGCGAG
>JAUBNQ010000007.1:21780184-21794050 GCA_032353495.1 Ctenopoma kingsleyae | reverse complement strand
TGTGTGTGTGTGTGTGTGTGTGTGTGTGTGTGTGTGTGTGTGTGTGTGTGTGTGTGTGTGTGTGTGTGTGTTTTCAGCGTGCAGACCCCAGTCGTCACGCTAAAGAGCTTAGCATGTGAACCCCCGTCTGTCAGGACGTTTGAGGGAAACTGAACCTGTGATTTTTTAAATCTTTTAATCAGAATCTAAACACTAAAACAGAGAAAACACGCTGATTTTCCACAGTTGTCACAACTTCACTAAACACGTCCAACACAGCAGCTTTCCTGGTTTGATCCTCGCTGCAGCATCAGGACCAAACGTCATGTTTAAGATGCCACTGGCCACAGGCTTATGTGCTCAGATGTTTTTTAACATTACTATAACATTTACAAGATGTTTGGTGTGATAATCTATATAATTAAGCTGTGTTGTCTATGTGTTATGTCCTTTTTATGTTTCCCAGTGTGGCTGAATGTATGAACCATCTAACTCGTCAGGAGGTTCCTGTTCGAGCCACAGACTTTGTCGCTGCTCACTGACTTTGGAGGAAACTGCTTTAATTGTGCAGCACGGACAAAGCTGAAGCACTGGTCCAGGTTTGGTGAGATTAACTAAGGAAAAATAAGAACGCTGCTGTCTGTATAAATATAAACATGATAGTTATTTGAAATGACCTTATTATTATTACTGATTTAAAGCATTTTTATATTTGTATGCATTCATCTTTTATTAGTGAGCGTCCCGGAGAGTGCACAGCCTGCATGAATGAACATCGGTGTTAAATATTGAACAGTGTTATATAACTGTTCTCTGTTCTAATGTAGAGGCTGAAACACACCAACACTTATGCAACAACATGTTCACACTCTTCTTTCTAACTTCTCTTTCCTCTGTGAGCTTTGTTCAGATTCACTAAACTCTTCTAACCTCACACAGAATGATTATTTCATTCTCTCGACGAGCTCAACGTTTGATTTGAGCTTTCAGTATTTTGTTAAAGTGTCTTCCTCTGGATTTACTTCTACATTCTTCAGCATCTACAGCTCAGGATGTCAGCAGGGCTGGTTCTGAACGTTTAAGAGCCCTGAGGGCTCTGACATTTTCATTTCATTTTAAATTCAACTTTATTCTACCTCTGTCTCCCATGAACATCTGTGAATTAATATATCTACAATACTGTGCCAAAGTCTTAGGTTGTTTTATTAGAATACAACTAGAAAATATAGGAAATTTTTACATTAGAACAACCAGGTCAAGAACAAACTGAGACATAAATATATCTGGCCATCATTGCTAAAATAAAAATCTAATGGTGGCCTAGGACATTTGCACAGTACTGTACATGGACACTAATCCCTGTTCTGTATGATCCTGTTTCATATGTGATGTCTCCACAACACACACAGTCTCAGTCAGAGCAGCTGTTATTAACATGAGCCTTTCACTTGCAGCTGTTCTGACCTCTTTTTATAATACAATAATTATTTTCATTCTTTCTTTTTGATCCATAAAACAGCTTTGAGTGCAGACCTCAGGCCTCCACAGAGGATGTCAGTGTGAATGTTTAGCAGCAGGAACACTCGTTAACAGCAGCTCTGTCTCTGTGTGACGCCTGCTCACCTGCTGCATATCACTGAAACAGACGCACAACATGTTTTAATGGAGTAAACATCAGCATTTACAGCAGCTGTCTTCAGCAAACACCTGCCTCATAACATCAGTGAGAACAAACCTGTCCTCATACACACGTTCCCACTATTCTGATAACGGTAAAATACTTATTTGTCTTCTTTTGTTACCTGTTAGTGTTAGCATCAGCTTTCATGAAATCATCCTGTAGATCTGTGAGTGGCTACTTCAACCATGGTAACACGGTTTTCTGCATGTTAGGATAAATTATGGAATCCTTACTTTCTGGCTTTTATCCATCGTCGTGTTTTGAAACTATTTTAACGATAACGATGAGTGAGGAGCAGGTCTAACATTCACATTTTCCTCTGTTCTCAAAACTTCACATGTAATCATCACATCACTTCACTGACCCTACAAAAGGATGGAGACATTCATGTAACGTGAAGTAGTGGCCTGTAAATGCTCCTGTCTGATCATCATGCCCTGCGGACAGCACCGCGTCACTCTGATGTAGGCTGTGTGTGTGTGTGCGCGCGCGTGTGTGTTTGTGTATGTGGCTGCTTGTGGTCAGTGATGAAGGAGGTTAACGCTGCAGCAGCAGATGAATTATTAACATGTCAGTGTTGGAGCGTAGCCTACATCTGTCACACTGTGTTCACCAGCTAACATGAGAGAAGAAAGGAAAAGAACATTTAAAAACAACTGGAGCTAATCAAAGTCCTGAACAGACTGTTCTAAACTGCCCACTATCCGTACTTACAGTTGAGAAAAGGATGTAAAATTATGTTATGAACACTTCTAGATCAGGTCACATCAAGTATCATAAACTCTTATTTTCTGCTTTTTATCCACATCCATCATCCTCACAGCCTTGATAAAGACAGATACAAAGGAGGAAAAGTTTTCTCATAATAAAAAAATAATTTAGGCTTTACAGTAGTGAAACCATGTTCTGTTCAATATTTAACGCTGACTTCATCCTTTGAGTTAGGCTTAGACGCTCACACGTTAAAAGACTGTTGTCCCTTCCATAAACTGGATTTATGTTTGCGTGATACTAACACAGACCTGATCTCTCAGCTTTCTCACCCAAAACAACCTAAATCCACCACCCGTGCATGCATCCATCTATCAGCAGGAACGGGGTCAGGAAATTACACATCTGACTATAAAAATAACCACTAGAGTGCAAATCACAAATCTGTGTGTGTCTCTGCCTCACTCTTTAAGCTCTTTACGTAACCATATAAATGCTGCAAAATGTCGAGTATTTACAGGAGATTCCAGAGACGCGGAGCATTTAATCTGTGGGCAGTTACATAAAAACTCTTCAATATTTAACAGAGAACCAGAAAGTAAAGTGGAGTCAGTCTGACGTAACAGAAACAGTCGTCTGTCTCTACTCTGACTCTACTCTGCTCCATTACACGCTCAGCATACACAGTTTACAACACAGTCATCGTTTAGCTCAGCTCCTATCACTTCATATATCTTGAATTTTTGCTTAAATACAGGAGTTGGGTAAATGCACTTAGTTCCAGTGGACCACTCGTGGTCTCTGACCTTTTTAAATCAGCACTGAAGCAGCTGAGAAGCTTCTTTTCCACAGAAACCAAAGTGAAAACTGTCCCACACAAACTGGGTGATGCATCTTTGACCAGCAGCCAAACCAGCACAGAGCATCTGCCAGCAGCAACATTCCTCACAATCCCACTTCCTGAAAAAACCTCCAACGCCCCCAAAACCACCAAACCTTCCCCAGCCGGCTCCTCCTTCCCCCTCCCCCCCCTCAGGTATTCAAGGCTTCGGCCGAGGAGCAGAATCGCAGCAAGTCTGGAAATTTGAGACGGACCTCACCCAGCCAGCAAAGAAACACACAATGACCTTCATTGAGAGAGAAACACAGCTGGAGCCACTGCTTTCTGCCCCATTATCATCATCTCAGAGTCTGAGCAGAGGCCAGTACTGTACGAGGAGCTCTGATTCACAACCAGCAGTGACAGTAAAGTCATCACGGCAGCGGAGGGAACAACTGCTGCAATGACAGAGTTTAAACGAGGAGGTGAAGTAAACAGATCTGCAGAGATCCAGTGAAACCGAAACTATTATGAAGCTTTTTCATCGTTCATTACTGTGTAATGTTAAGCATTAACAACAGTCTCATGAGTGTGAAAAAGCCCTTCTGCAGATTGGCTGTTCAGATTTGTAGACTTTTAGACAAAGGATCATGGCTGAAAAAAGAGAAAATGAAGTGACCAGAGGTATTATTTTTCTGTCCCATTCTCATGAACATTAGATCTCAGCAACGACTGGAGGGAAATTCATTACACCTGGCACAAACTTCCATGATGACCTGATGAGACAGACGTGAATGTAAACGGCTTCTTCAGTGATTGGTGGAGAAACACGACTGTGATGCAGTAGTTCTAGTTCCATGTTAAGTTTCTGTATATATAAATATTACTGTTGAGTTTTAGATATTTTAAAAAGGCCCATGAGGGTATTTACTCAGGTTATCTTTGTGTAATACTGAAATTAGTTTGATGATCTGAATCATTTCAGTGTGACTAATATGTCACTGTACATCATGTAACTGTCTCTCCCACAGAGAAACACGCAGCAGTCCACAACGCAGGACCTTCTTCCTTGTTTACTTTCTTTGTTCCCACGGCAGACACACCTCTAGAGTCATAGTAGCGGTGAGACTGAATCAGGGTATATACATAAATCCTGAAGTTGAATTTAACACTTTTCAATACCTTTTTAATACCTCCTTGATATTTTTTAAAACCAACACGACATTGAGCTACAACTGTTTTAATCGACAACCTTTCTAACTTTTAAACTGATTTATGCACTCTGGTCGAGTACAACACAATTTAAAAATTCAACTGAATAGATTTAGAGACTCTGTAATTTGAAAATATCTTATATTTATTTAACTGATGTTATCAACAAGCTGTTTTTTGAAGAACCGGGGCTAATCCAAATCTGATAATGTGCCCGGTTTTGGTGTGTAGACACCACAGAACCTCCACACACAGTGTTGGTGTGGCACGATGTTCCAAACTCAAGTTCAGCCAGTCAGTACAGTGATGTTTATTCTTAATAAATTAATAATGAAAAGGATGCAACTGCCTAAAAATATCAAACGTGCACTGCAAGTTTTTGGAAGAATTGAAGCAAGTTCTGTGCAGATTCGTGCAACAAACCTCGTGAGACCAAGGCCGTCGCAAATTTTGGAATCAGTTAAAATAATTATTCAGGTGCTGCAGTTGGTTTCCACCGACTGTAAGACCTCAGGGCATGATGGGAAATGCCTGACCTAAGATCTGGTTCCGGTGTTGGATCAACAACAGGAGTCAGAGTTTTCACAGATTATTTTACAGAATAAATGATGAGACTTATCAGAAAAGGCTTTTGCAGAATTAAACTGTTGAGTGACAAATTCCTTTCACATCACTAAAATAACATCTGCACTGATGTTTCAGCCCTGACAGTCTAAAAATCTGACAGATCAATAATCAAAGTGTATGCCTTGTGTTTCCAGTGTTTCCTCTACCATTATATTAGGAAGGTTCTCCGTCCCCCCCTTGAAGGTCAAGTTAATGGTATTTAACTTTAATTTTTAGACAGTACCAGATCACAACAGAAGTAATTTAAGGTTCCCTTTCCTGTAGAGCAGGTCTGTAACTTGTTCTTTTACCAAACTAATTAAACAGCCTCATGATATTTATCTTATGTCAGTTCTGTCTGTTGTGTTTACTACTCTCTGATCTCTGCGGTCAGATCAAAAAATAAGTCTATTGTTCGATTGACTGCAGTCATTAAAAGAAACACACGAACACCATGATTCCTTTAAGTGTTTGAGTTGGTGTCCGCCTGGAGCTTGAATACTGCTAGAAAAGTTAGAAACTGTCTGACTTCAAGCGAGATAAACCACCCCCCTGCTGCCCCCTGCTCTCCTCTGTTTTCCAGGCGAACTTCCTCTCCAACAAGCCTGAACCGAATATGACGTCTGCATCACAGACATCGTCTAATTAAAATGAATGAGTTACGCAAACTTTAGCAGAGAAACACAGACGGACAACTTATAGTTTGAAAAAAATAAAAAAAATTCAATACCTCATGACATGACAATGAATACGTTTTAATACTTTTTAATGGCCTTAATTTTGGTTTATGTGATTTACTACGTTTTAATACTTTTTAAAACTCTGCGGACACCCTGTGTATGTGGAACTGGTTTGTATGTGGAACTGGTTTGTGCTACAGACTTGTTCCTATACAAACGTCAAATAACAAAGTAATGTGTTGAGATCAGAGAAGAACTTAAACCAACTGTGTCACCTCGACGCTCTCCAGAGATGTCGATCTTCTCAGTTTGGCTCTGCGGACGCCGGCCGGTGATGAGTCCGTGGTCTTGGTTCTGGATGGCGGCAAGTCCTCAGAGTCGCAGGTCAGAGCAGCATTGGGCTGACTGTCGGGACAAGAGCGGCGGCCGTAACGCTTCGTTCCCTTCACAAACTTTGGCTTCACCTCCTCTGGAACCACTGCAGAGACACAGAAGGCCAGAAAAGGAAAAGCCCAAGTTACCAGCAGACGGACAGGCAGGTTGTAATTAGGTCAGTGAAGCTGCACAGTCACTGTGGAGAAGCAAATTAAGGGTTGGAGCCAAAAACTGTCAGACAGGAATCCTCTGCAGCAGAACCAGGACTTTAAACAGGCAGAGACCAGGACAGAGTTCAGAACACGGCTTCACCGACACACTGGGATTTTTCCTGAGGCTCGTTTCTTTATTTACATTCTTCAATTTCTCTCTCGTATGAATAAAATAATTGATCAAAATTAGAGTAACGCCTTTAAGATCTGAACATATTTCACAATAGTGTTGTTCAATGGAAAAGTGAATTTAGTCACTTTTATTGTGACTTTATATTTTTCTTTATAATTATGTGTGCCTGAACATACTTTGTAGATTTATTTTTTGTGTTATGTAGGCAGTAATTCTCCTTTGATTTTGTGTTTCAGTGGTTAATTATACAGTGGAAGCTCATACAAACAGTACTGTAGTTGGTCTACCGTTACAGTTGTCAAACAGTGTGTGGGATAAATAAAGTTTATCTTTCCTGATGTAAAACGGTTTGTGTTGAGCTTCTAGTTCTCAAAATCACAAGAGGATGAAAGAAGAAGAATGTACTGTATTCTTTATACAGTGGAACCCTGGATTGTGAGTATCTTGGTCTACGAGTGTTTTGCAAGACGAGCAAGAATTTTTAATAAATTTTAACTTGATGAACGAGCGATGTCTCACAATATGAGCAGTATGTAAACGCTTTGTCTGCTGAGCCTCATGTGATCACAGCTTCTCTCTGCAGCGTATTAGGTGAATGAGACTCACTTATATTGTCTCCTCATTCCAGCATAATCTGAGTTGTTTCAGAACATTAATACGTCACTAAAGTTTTGTCTGTAGCTTCCAGCTATATGTAGAATTATCTCCTGTCAATTTGTAGACATCTCTCGGTAAAAGGATCCATATAAAACATCTCCACGGTGAGAACTTCTGTGCGCATTTCTGCAGGTGTCGCAACATCAATAACTTCATTAATTATCCATGATTAGTCAGGATCGGTCAGAACAGTAAATGATATTGTTCGCTGTCCTCGTGCTGCATGTTTGATGTCTGCATATTTACATTTGCACAATAACTACAGCAAAAGTACAGAAACAGGTTTCATTAGTGAGAGGACTAGTCAAAGTGCGCTGGCCGGAGCGTTTCAGTCCAGAAAGTGAATGTTGGTTTGACTGGTTTTATTTTATATATATTTTGTATTAATCATTTTTATGTTGTGAAACGAATAATCTGTGTTTCCATTATTTCTTATCGGAAAATTCGCTTTGATATCTAAGTGTTTTGGATTACGAGGATGCTTGCAGAACAAATTATTGCTCGCAATCCAAGGTTCCACTGTACTGTGTTAAACAGTACATTCATATTTACCCAAACCCAAGTGGGCTTAAGGAGGAACTGGGAGTTGTGCCACTGACCCTGAGAATCATGGACAACTGTTTAACCAACTGAACCTCAGCCGCCCGGACAGCTGCACTAACCGTCCAAAATATGCAGTTCATAGTAACAAATAGATTACTGATGCAGAATCACATGACTACAGAACCTCGGTGTTCAGGATGTGAACCACCAACCCCCCTTTGTGTCTTACCTGGCTCCAGGTAACTGCTGTCTTCCTCTGATGTGCTGAAGTCCAGAGAGCGAGACAGCACGGCCACAAAGCCTTCTTTAAACTCATCAAAGTTCACCTGACGGCCAAACACAGTCAGATCATTCATTTATATTGACCTGTATTCAGCAGAACAAACTGTAAACACAACACAATGATTCATGTGGAGAAGTTATTGTGTATACTATTCCCTGTTTTAGCTCTGGGTTTGGTCTCCACCACGTCCTGAGAGAGCAGGGTAAACATGTGATTCATCCTTTGTACTAATATTGATCAGTGCAGCTTTAAACAGGTTCATGAACATCTATGAGCGGTGATCAAAATGCTCTGAAGAACTAAATCACACTGAAATGTTTTGATACACACAGCACAAACAATCCTGGGATTTACTCTTCAGTAATTCTAGATAAAAACACAGCGCCCCCTACCCTGGCGTAGGTTCGTTCTCCCAGCAGGGTGTCGAGCAGCAGCGGCAGGTGAGCATCCAGCTGCAGTTTGTGACAGAGCACCGTCAGCTCCTCTCTGTCCAGGAAGCCGGTGGCCGTAGTGTCGCAGCTGTCGAACTCGGCCTTCAGCTGGGCGACGTAGTTTGTTTGCTCCACCTCCTCCATCCCAACACATCACGCTGCAACAGCAACACCTGGAGAACAGAAATACACAACTTTCTTACAGGGGATGGGAGGAGAGAACAGAAGATCTTCATCAAATCAGGCCTCTGACATTTTACATGTACATGTTCTTACAGTGTAGGGCTGAAATACACACAATTTCACTGATCATCAAACTAAAATAAAATTAACAGTTAAATATCAGCTAATATTCAGAACAGCATGAAGAGAGTTCATCTGGAAAACAAACTGTTCACACACAAACTTGAGCAAAAATTAGCTTGAGATCACTGAAATATTTCAGATTTGAAATATGTGAATGAGTTACCGCAGCTGCCAACAGGAAAAAGAAACAAGCAGCAAAGTGCTGAATGAAGACAGAAAGTGAAGACGGTGTCTAACGGAAGTCCAGTCAGAAAACAGGCATTTTTATTTAACATGCACCGACAGTTGAAGACGCCACAGTCTATTTTCTGGGTTTATATAACAACCGTTGTATAATCAGTAATCAGCGCTCCTGTCATCTCCCTGCTTTTAGTTTCACCATCACCTTCATCAGCTCCCACTGAACAAAGTCAACACTGGAGAAAGAAAGAGCTGGACACTGTTAAACCTCATTACAACACACAAAACCACACTTTATCCACATTTAATCTGTATATAAAACATTTCCCACATATACACTTTGTTTTACAAAAAGGCATCTGCTGTTTTTCTTTTCTAATTTAAACAGTCAAAACTATTAGCTGAAAATTAACATCAGAAATTTTCAAGCATATTTAGACATTTGGCCAAATGATCATTTTCTGTCCAACTGTGTTGTTTCCTGTTTATCTGTGATAATTCTGCAACGTTGTGCAGAGTTTGTTTTGGCTCTGTGGACTTCGTTTGCATCCAGTTATGGTTGGTTGTCGTCTCTTTGTGGTCGTCTCTTGTCTCTTTGTGGTCGTGTTTTGTCTCTTTGTGGTTTTTTACTGGAGTATTTTCTCTGAAGCAGCTGGGACAGGCTCCAGCACCAGCAGAAAATGGATGGATGGATTTTCTCTGAAGCTTCAGTTACAGATGCAGCTCGTACAAACTGAATCTGATGACGACAAACGCTGATGTGTTGTTATGGAGGATGTTTCTACAAATTAAAGGCTCAGTCTGTGTTTTCAGCATTTTACCGGGAACTCAGAGTTTTTACTCGGGTACCGGTTCCGTCTGACGTTACTTTTACCGGGAACTCAGAGTTTTTACTCGGGTACCGGTTCTGTCTGACGTTACTTTTACCGGGAACTTCCCGGGTCTGTCCCGGTGGGTGTCGCGAGCTGGTGCCGCTTCACCATGGAAACGGAGCGGCAGGAACAAAGGAGCCTCAAACTGACGTAACTGGATTTTAATCCTCAAACCGTCTCTGCTGCATCGTTTCTTAACATCACCTGCTCCGGTACCAACGGAAACCTCTGCCTGTCCGGTAACTCGCGGACGTTAACGGGAACGGGAACCGTTAGCTAAAGTTAGGTTTATTATTCTTACCGCGGGAAAAGTTCACCTCCTCCTCCCCGGTCAAACTTCACGTTTCCTCCATGAATGCGTCCCTGGAGCTGCGGACAGTCCCCCGTTATCCCACGGACACGAACAGCCGAGAGTAACGGAACAGCTGCAGCCCGACACCGACAGAACCGACACCGCTGCCTCCGCCGACCGTTACCGCTTATATACCAGGACAGGCTTCCGGTCAGCTGCTTCAAAATAAAAGCTCACACAGCGCTGCCAACATCCTGTTTGTAAAATCACTAATTTCTCAGTTTTATTTTTTTAATCAAGATTGTTTTACTGGTTAAAAGTTACCAATCATTATTTCATCTAATTAGAGATTAAATAGCAAACCTGATTTAGTTTAGTTATCGTTATGTTGAGGTTTGTCTGTAAAGAAAAGAGCATTTAAAGACTAATTCACTGGTTATTACTATTTACTATTTACTATTCATCCAGTTCTTTTTCATTGTGTTTGTTTGGTTTAGTTTATGTGGTCATTTTGTAATTCATATCCAATATGTGTTCTAGTTAACATGGGTGAATTTTCACTTTCCATTGGTTTGGGTCTCTGTGATGATTTTATGTCTCTTTGTTTGGTCACTTTTCTGGAAACAGGCAACAAAGCCCTGAACAAACCACAGTGAATCCTACAAACTTTAATTTTATCAATAAGAAAATAAAAATATAAATGAATTGTGAAGCACATACAAAACACCTGTTATAAGTGTATACTGACAGAATATAAACACAATGCTGAAAATCTTCTTCATATATTCAGTGTACTGTTTGTGAAGTACTTGTACTACTTAAGTTTTCTACAGCTTTTTTCCCTAAATACACGTCACTGCATATGAAAAATGTGAATCTTCAATCAATCTTCTATCAAATCTTGCAGAAAATTGTAAAAAAAAATCTTGAACACTGAATAAAAACTGTATTAGAATAATTTACTTGGCAGTGACTCAATGAAAAATCTTATTTTACCTATAATTCAAACCAAAAAAAAAAGCCCTTTATTTGTGCACACTAGTTCCTTTCTATAAAATAGCAAGAATCTGTGGCACCTGTGAAATAAAGTTCTGACGTGTTATTCCACTGATCATACTGTAGGTTGGCACCACATGTATTTAGAATTAGAATAAAAGTAGCTTTGCAAGCTACAGACACATATTTTAAAGTTTCTTAATTAATTATTGAGAGTAAATTATAAAGGTGACACTTTTTATCCTGACAGTGTTTAAAAAGAGTGAATACCTGATGGAGCAGTGTGGAGCTGAGCTGATGATGGCACCACTGAAACACAGGTTTGTATCTGCAGGTGAATCTCACATTAACATCAGACAGCACTTTAAATTCAATCAGTACGTGATGTAAAATGTACTTCAAGTGCAGAAGTAGCAGTACTGCAGAGAGGAGGGGGTTATGAAACCATGACTAAAGAGAATGTGAATGTAAATGGAAAGTCATGTGTTTCACACACTTAAGTTATGGTGATAGATTGCTATAAGGCAGTGGGTTTGTGTGATTTTAACACGTGAACCTGATGCTGATCACGTAAACATAACTTACAAACTCTGAGTCTGGGAAATGTCTCATCAGTTAAATGTGTTGCTCAGAACACACACAGTGTATTTCTAATTCTCAGTAATCTATATTAAATCAATCTGATGTAAATGATCAAGTTATTCAAAGTCAGCTGTAAGTGCACTAAACTAATTAAGCTGTTGCTAACACAAAGATTTAACCCTTTATGTTCTGACAGCTGCTTCCTCCAATTGGATCTGAGTGAGACTTTCTGATTAGATCAGGTCTCAAGAACATTCTTCATGTTAAATCGTTCAGAGCCTTTGTTACCTCACACAGCACTGATATAACATGGGAAAAAGCTGAGTCACTTGAAGTCAGCATGTAGGATCACCCTGCAGACTGCAGTCAGCTGGACCACTCATAAAGACCTTTATGGTTATTTGGTTAAAAGAGGACTTGTTGGCACTCGCTGACATTTTTACTTACTTTAAACTCTAACTAGTTTACTTTGTTTTTACCAAAATATGATACAAGTGGAACTTCCCACAGCACGTGAAGGCAGCAGCGGAGTCGAGCAGTGATTGGTGGAGAAGTCAAAGAGGCGTTCAGAGGGAGAAACATCCGCAGGAAATCAGATAAACTGAATCACGACAGCGTGAAAACTGTGAAGACGAGCCAGAATCAAACAGTCCAACTTTTCTACCTGCACCAGGTGAGTCCACGCGCTGTTAACGCTGATACAGGCCAGAGAACAAACTGCGCCCATCCTGTCGGAGTTACGACTTCAGAACTTCACTGAGATTACGGCAGGTTTTTAAGTTTTCTTTCTTTCACAGTAATTTTCTGACAGTCAGTCAGTACTTCTAGTAAAAGGTACAGATTATATGTTAATCGATAATCCGGCGTAGTTAGTTTGTCAGAATTAAACCAAACACAAGTTAAAAAATGAGACTGAATTTGCAGCCAACACTTCGGAGAGTTAGGTAACTCCTGAAGCTGGAACGTGAACGCCTCACAACTTCTCAGAGAATCATCAGGTTTTTAAGATAATTAATTATTTCAGATTTTCTTTATTAAAGTAACTCACTAACAACTGTCTGAGCATCTAATGACGCTGCAGAACTGAAATGTTCTAACCTTAAACTAGAACAGGCCACAAAACACGGACATACGGTAAGTTCCTGCCCGCGGTGTAACTCACGGTGTGGTAACAACAAACTTCCGTTTTTATTTCCACACATTATATTCATTAATTATAATTAGTTACTCATAGTTCATATTTGTGCATCTTTCACCGTACTCCTAGTTCACTTTAATACTGAATAAAACATAAAAACCTGTTGATTTTCAGGCATCTTTTTCTCTTAAGGACTTTAAGTAAAAGTACTTTACTTTAGAGTGTAGTGTTAAAGTACTAATTTGAAAAAGTACTCTATTACAAGGAAAAGTCCTGCATTTAATGTTATACTTAAATAAAACTACTGCATTTACAAAATAATATACACTCCATCATTTTAAGTTTTACTTCATTAAGCTGTTGTTACATTATAAATACTCCATTACTAGTAAAAGTACTGCATTTAAATAACATTACCTTGCATTTCTACAAATAGTTACTTGAGTACTTTACTTTATTGTACTTATAAACTGTAACTTGAATTTACAATGTAGTATTATGCTGTAAAAAATACATTATAACTAAAGTCCTACGTAAAAAGTTTTACTTAAATGTAACGCAGTATTACCAGGAAATTGTACTATGTAAGATAAAACATTAAATATTCATATTATTGATATTATTTAGCGTTGTCTTTATTAATGTTATTAATCTATAATTATCATTATCTAGACTATAAACCAGGTGCGTGTCCATAGAGATGGGGGGCCAGGTGTCTCAGGTGGAGGGGGTCCATGTGGTGGTGGTGGGTGGAGGATTCGGAGGCATCGCAGCTGCTCAGGATCTGAAATCTCGAGGACTCAGCTTCACTCTGATCGACATGAGAGACGCTTTTCACCACAATGTGGCTGCGCTCCGAGCCTCTGTACAGCCTGGTAACTCCTGCTGTAATCTGTAGTTAATTAATGTTTGGTAACTCCTGCTGTAATCTGTAGTTAATTAATGTTTGGTAACTCCTGCTTTAATCTGTACTTTATAAACATTTAGTTACTCCTATTTTAATCTGTACTTTATAAACATTTAGTTACTCCTGCTTTAATCTGTAGTTTATTAACGTTTGGTAACTCCTGTTTTAATCTGTAGTTTATAAACATTTAGTTACTCCTGCTTTAATCTGTACTTTATAAACATTTAGTTACTCCTATTTTAATCTGTACTTTATAAACATTTAGTTACT
>JAUBNQ010000007.1:21646832-21657972 GCA_032353495.1 Ctenopoma kingsleyae | reverse complement strand
GATTTTAAGGTCACATTTGACCATAGAACCACAGAAAGACATGTGGACAGACACGCATCCTAACCTGTCTCTCTCTCTGCAGTGAAAAACCTGTCTCGCTCCAAATACTTCTGACGGACAGACACGGCGACCAGTCAGCTGCCACTCAGGACCAACAGGCCCCACCTTTATCTCCTTGTCTTGTTAAGCCCCTCCCTCACAAAACTAAGTCTGTGTTGGACCCCGCCTCCAGCACCGGGGGTCCTGCAGGTCCACCCACGGAGGACAGCAAGACTGTGAGCCCCTGCTTTCACTCTGGGAAACCCCTATCTAACACAGGGTCCCTCTCTGCTCTTTCTGTGGACACCTGGGACCAGAACCCACTGGGAGACTTGGCTCCACCACCTCCACCTGAAGAGACAGACTGCACCCACCGGTGGACTAGAATGTCCCCTGTCTCCATCCCAACACAGGCCCCACCAGCACCCCGTCCTTATGCCCGCACCCCTTCACCTGTCAACAGGTGTCATCTGATGACGTATGAAGAACCATATCACTCCAGAACTTCACAGACCACATCACCTGGCTCTAGTCCCACCCCCAGAATAGCACCGCCCTCTCCCAACTACCCCACCAGAAACTGGTCCTGTTTAAACGTGGACCCACCTGATGATGTGGATTCTCATGGCCCACCGATGTACTCGCCCCCAGACTCACCCTGCAATGCTCCCCTGCCACCTGTGAGCCGCTCAGGTTGGGCCCCGACTCCACCCTCCAGCCAGGACTACAGAGCAGCCCTGCCTGTGGAGTCCTGGGCAGAAAACGTCAACAGATACTATGGCTCCCAGAATGCAACAGAAGGAGGAGGGGATGCGGTGGTGCCCGATGAGGAGGTGTCGGAACTGGACTCGTTGTACCAGGCCAGTCTGTTGGCTCCCAGCATGCACCGGGGCAGCCGCGGTGTCGGTCCCCAGCCGACCAGCAACAAACCAGGTAGGAACTGAAGAAATATTGAAGGTGTGAACACATCACAGCTGTGACCTGCAGGTATTAGCTGCCACTGGTTTTAGTTGTAGCTTTGAGGAGATTCAGACTCACAGGACTGAGTCGATGTGGTCGCTCAGTTCATAGAAACCCTGCTTTCCAGCATTTTTTATATAAAGGCCTGATGGTGGGGCGGAAAGCTCGTTATCGCTACAGAGATGGTCAGTCCGCTCTGATTGAGTGATTCCTCGTTCCTCATTTACGTTCTCTGGCTACAGTCGGTGCTGTTTGTCGTGGAACAACCCGGACTCCTGACCCTTATAGGTACATAATCCATGTATCATCAGTAATTAATTTGTGGCTGTGTATGGTTTTACAGACGATGTGAAATAAGAGAAAAGTAGAAGGCCAAGAGCAGAGCCCTGTGGTACCCCATATTTCACATCCGAAAACATTGGTGTGATATTATTATAAGAGTAATGATCATGATGTAAGGGAGACTCTGACATGATTGGATACTCTGCTGAATGTTTTTTTTATTTACATTACTGATGACAGAGTTTAGTGAATCACTGGATTGAACTCACTCTCTGCTGTGTTCAAATTCTCTTCTCTGTAACATAATGATATTAAATTAATAAATAAGTTGTGTGTGTTTCTGTGTGTGTAGGTGGGAGGAGAATGCTGCCAGGATCCGGACGATCCAAAACACCCACGGCAGAGATAGAGAGATATGCCTACAGAACACCGGTTACACCACTGCACAAGGTACAACTGATGATGAAGACATGATGACATTGATTTTACACAGATGTTGTGAATATTTGCCCAAACACTTCTCACTGCTGTCTTAGTTACCTCATTAGTACTTTGTCTTCAGTCTGTCTCTCGCCCCAGAAAAGGCGGAATAAAAAATTCTTTCTGTCTTTCCTAACTGCTGGAGGACATAATGATAATTACTGTTTTTGGCCTTTTTATAAGACAGAAAATAAGAAACAGCAGAAAATGATTTATAATTCATCTTTATTAATATGAATGTACAGATAGGAGCTGTCATTATTATAGATTATTGAATATCAATAACTTAATAACTGTTGTTTGTCCAGTTTGACTGAAACAAGTGATTAAATTTGGTTTTATTAATAAACAGTTGTGAACTGTGATATGAATAATTATAGGTGCAGTTTACTCTGTTTGACATTTTCTGCACAAGCTGTCAAACGTTTGTGTCCTAACAGAGGACAAGTTTTAACGACGTCCCGTTCTCACCTCTGTCCTCTGCTCAGACGTCATCAGGTGAAGATGAGAGCTACAGCGCAGAAAACCTGCGACGCATCGCTCGCAGCCTGAGCGGAACAGTCATCGGGTCGCGGCCCCAAAACATCGGACCCTCCCACAGCTGTGTAAGCTACACACACACTGGTTTATGGATGGACTCATTATCAACAACAAAAACACTTGTTACTCATAGTGTGTGTGTCGGTGTGAACACTCCATCACCAGCTCCCTTCACTGTTGGTTTGATTTTAACGTCCTGCTGCCGCCTCGTGTTCATACGATGGAGCTTCAGACTGGTTCAGTCCCTGCTCTTTTTTTCCATTTGATTTATTTAAATGGGACAAAGCACATTAGTGAACATACAATAAAAATACAATAAATACACTGAATTTAACACAATGCTTATTTTCATCTGTAGTGGCAGACATAGAAGAAACAACCTAAAACCAACATTAGAAAAGGTAAAATATAATATCTCACTCAGAGATGCTGCGTGGAGACAAACACTCTAGTAAAGGCTGCAGTGACGTTTTCTGGTGCTGATCTGTTTAGAGGTGTTTGGAGTTTCCTGGTTTGACTGAGGTGTCTTACTCCGTCTTAAAACTGGAACATTCAAAGACGTTTAACACGATAACATCAGCAGTAACAGAGATGTAGAAAGAATCTAGAAGCCACAGAAGCTGTTCCACAGATGTTTATTTCTATCGTTGCTTCTGTCCTATTTGTTAATATCTTTAGATTAGATTAGATTTATTATACATAGTACAGGTGCTAATACAATGAAACGCAGTTTGGCATCTAACCAGTAGTGCAAATGAAGTGCAGAAAAGTACAAGGTGCATGGAGTATTGGACAGTATATAAGGTGTATTGGAATATTCAGTTCAAATCTGCACATGTCTTCAACTGGTTCAGAATTTATTCTAATTAATTTGGTGATTCTTCATGTAGCGCCACCAACAGGTCAGTTTATCCCCTCATACTTTCACATAAATGTTACCAGCAGGTTAATAATGTGCATTTATTTATATTCAGGTTCATTATACATTTAGAAATAATCTGTCAGGAAAGACTGAAGAAGCTGCTGTAATGAGAAGTGAAACGTTTGAAAACACGGCTCCGACTTAAATTGATCACTTCAGCAGTTCCCCTCTGTTCCTGCAGCTGATGAGGAGTTTCTCTCCTGTCCCCAGAGATCAGACCTGTGACATGTGAATGCTAACATTAGCATGTTTTAGCAGGAAGTTCACAGCACCTGGTCATTTTTACTCTGATTGACGTCTCTGTGTGTTACTTTGGTTCCTCTGTTTAAGCCCGAGAACACAGACGAGACAAATAAAGAATCGGCGTCGTGTGCAGAGGCAGTTTCATCCTCGTCTTTCCTCGTGATGTTGCCGTGTCGAGGTGAAGAGGCTTTCGTGCCTCAGAGACTCCTGGGAGCTTTACAGACAGGAGCTAACCCCCAGCAGGTTCAGCCAAGTCCAGGTTCCAGGGTAGAGACCAAAGATCAGCTCCTGGTCCTCCAGGTGGGGGGGTGGGGGTGATGTCTCCACCTCTTAAAACTCCATCATGTTGTGGAAACGACAAAGGCAGCATTTACGTCCATTTACTGAAGCACAAGATCAGTTGTCATTTTGAAGTGCTTGTACTTTACTTGAATATTTTACTTTACTTTTTTACTTTGTACTTTTCCTTCACCACATTCTACAGTTTTATTTACAAGTTACTTTTCAGATATAGTACAGTATAACACTCACAGGCAAAGACGAGGATTAAAACATATGAATTCATTCCATTTGTGTATTTAGTGTATTTTGATGCTTTGATACTTGAGTAATATATTAAATACTTGACGTTTACTTGTAAAAGAGTATTTCTACTGATACTTTCAGTAGAAGTAGTGAAGTAAGCAGGACGGAGAGAGTGAGGCTGCAGCAGGAGCCCGTGTGTCTGTGGTGCTGCTGGTGTTCAGACATCGTATATTCAGGCCTCAGGACTCGCCTCAGGTCAGAGCATTAAACATTGATCGCTGGTTTAGTTCTCGCATTAAGCGCCTGATCTGAACCGACAGCCGAGGTTTGGCTCCAGATATCAGCGTGTGCAGGAGGAATACAGAGCTTCTCACGGTTCCTCCGTGTGCTGATGGTGTGTTTCACAGGTTCAGCCCAGCTAACGGGGGTGGGGGGGGGCTGAACTCTGACCTGCAGCCAGCGATGATCATAAAGAATTAAAACACTGACATGAAGACAGATCAGACACTTCTTCACACTCAGGATGCGTCTTATTCATTTGTTTCATTTCATTGTATTAACTTGTTTTATTTTTGACCCCCCCCTTTCATCTTTTTCACCCCCCTCCCCCCCCATTCTCTCTTCCTCTTGTTCCCATTTTTTTCTCCGTGTTTCCATCTCTTCACTCTGAAGGACCCCACCACGTCCAGGCCCCCCATCAAACACCCCGACCCTCACTCCTCCTCCTCCTTCCTCCTCCGTCGTCCCAGCACCTCCTCCCTGCACTTCCCCTCCCCCTCCCCACCTTCCACCTCCTTCACTTCAGATCACCCTTACCACCTCCAACACCACCAAACCCGACACCACGGCCCCTCTGCTCCTGCACGTCCTCCACAGCACCCCCCCTTGCAGACTTCACGACCCCCAAGCTCGGGCCTCTCGTCCTGGGGGCCCTCAGGTAACGTGTTGGCCCTTCACATCCACCTTCACCTTCACATCCACTTTTCACCAGCATCCAACATCAGATATCACAGAAATCCACCAGACCTGCTTCATCCTGTCGTTTAAATGTCTTTTATTTCACGTATCAAGTGGAAAAAGTTCTGGAATCATATGAAATGTGAAAGTGTTGCACAGCAGCATGTGCAGAGCTGATGGAGATCAGATTTACTGTCCCTCCACCTCCCATCTCAAGTTTAAACACAAGCTCAGCTCTGTGTCCTCAGTTGCTTATTTCTCTTTAGAATTTAATACTCACAGTTATTCTGTTCTCAAACAGTTTCCAGTGTTGCTGGTTGTTAATATCTGAACTATCTGCAGAACCAGAAACCAGCAAACACCACATGCAGCCCACACAAACAAAATCACGAAGCCAACTGCTTGTGAAGAACATTAGTGTTAATGGGCTGAAGTCTCTGCTGCTGTGTTTGGATTTAATATGAAATCTGATAGAAAGACACTCAGGGTGCAGTGTTTAATTCTCCTCTAATGGTTCTCCTCCTCTTCCTCTTCCTCCTCCTCTTCCTCTTCCTCTTCCTCTTCCTCTTCCTCCCCAGGAGCTGGACCCAGCGTCCAGCAGCAGCTTCTGGTTGTGTCTGACAGGCATCAAGCTCTCTCAGGTCAAGGCCTCTACAGCGTCGCGCTGAATTACGGCACGCTGCCCCGGGCTCCTCGTCGAGCCCCGCCTCCCTCTTGCTCCACCTCCTCCCTCCCCAGACCCCGAGCTGCATCCAATCCAGCCCCCCCTCCAGCTCTACAGAATCTCTATGCCACCCTGTCCCACCCTCGCCGCTCTGCCAACATGAGCAGCAGGACTAACGGCCACCACCGGCAGCCGTCGCTGCCCGCTAACATCAACGGGTCTCTCTACGGTCCGCACCACCTCAGGATGCCAGGAGAAGCCCCCGCCCAGCCGCTCCGCCTCGACATCCCCCCTGAGAGGGACTGGCGCCGTGATGCCAACTACAGGACTGTCCAACCCAGCTCCGCCAGGGACACCTCCACCGCTCGCCACCACCAGTCCCTCCAGCGGACCGATGCTCGCCCACCTCCCCCGGCTCGGCCCCGCAGGGACCCCCACCTCTGCTCTCTCTGCCAGCAGCTTCCCGCCGAGCCGTCACGCTCCTGCTGTCTGTCCTGTGGCGCTTATATGGCGCGGTTCCGCCCGACCAGCTGATTGGGCCGGAGGACCATGAGGCCCCCCCCCCTCAACATTTAGTCATTATCATACTACAGACGCTGCAGCAGCAGAGTCCAGAGTCCCTCAGTGAGATCTGAAGATGGGAGTTTTTCTTTTTGTATTTTCAAACGTGCCAACATGGTTCTACCACACTGGAGAACAGCTGTTCTTCATCCAGAACCAAACCATGTCTTTCAGTCTCTGCAGTTTTCCTCTGAGACCCAGCTGCACCTCAGCACACAAACCAATCTGGTCCTCCACAAGACCTCAGAGACAGAGTCAGTCTAACATCCAGTGTAAGTCTGTTAACGTCTGCAGGATTTAGGCAGATTTCTAACAGAGGCAAAGCAGAACCACACAGACCAGAATCAGGAAGGAAACGGACCCGTTTTCATCAGTGTGATCAGACACTGCTGCTGACCTGCTGTTTGTTCACCTGCAGAAACAGAACAGGAGGCTGGAAGGGTTTATAGTTGTTTTAACTTATTACGGTGGTTTGACTCAGAGCTGCAGCAACTGTGGATCAGCAGGTGGAGCAGCACGGTCAGAGGTCTGATCCCCAGCTTCTCTGAACCTCAGATGGCAGCTACACTGTCGTCACTGAATATTCCCACAGTGATGAGTGAAGAAAGATTAGACGTCAACAGGCGAGAGACGCGAAACCTCTCTCACTTTATATGGACATGAAGAAACGTTTTATAATTTTAACTCCTCTGTTGATCCTCGAGGAGAGAAAGATGTGATCCCCATCAACAGGATCAGACCTAAGGCTTCAGAGAAGAAACTGAACGAGTGCTGTGGACTGTGAGACTGAGCTGACAGAAGTGTTTTTTCAGTAGCTGTTGATATCATCAGCATCAGCCTTAAGAATCCTGCGTGGCTCAGGATAAAGTGAGGAGTACTTTGAGTTGTATGTGTGTGATCTGAGCTGCAGGTGAACACGCAGGTTCCCGAGCAGCCGAACCCTCCGAGGACGTGAGACGTGATGAAGGACGGGAGGTGGAAGATCAACCTACTTATTCCTCTATTTATTTTTGTAGGCCTGTCAGAGCGAGCTGTGCATAGATGAAACTATTCTAACCTAACGTGAATATACTCGACTATAATGATCTAATTTTCTAACGTGACTTAGTTAGTTCGGCCTCGTCAGGCTGTAAGCGAGGCCGGTTTCTGTCAGAGGATTTTAGATGAAGAGCTTTTATTTTAACAGAGCTAATATTTAGCATGTTTCCAGACATATTCTAGCCTTGTACATTTAATGTAATGATGATATATGCAGATGTTGTTAGTGCATTTACCTCTGACTTCGTGCACTTCGCGAGTGTTGGACGTAGATTTGTTTCTCTTGCCTGTTGCTGATTTCTCTCTTCGCTCCCTCTGTTCAGGGGACCAGCTTAGATCGGTTCCTTAAAGTGCTGACCCCGGCCACCTGGTGCTGCAGGTGAGCTAAACAAACAAACCCAAGTCTGGTCTGAAGTCTGGGAACACGTGTCCCTGCAGATGATTAAAGAGATGAATAAAACTTTGGTTCTGATTTAAAGATTTTTAAAAACATGTCTGTGGCCGCAGCTTTAACGTCGGTGCAGATCTTTTCAGAATAAAACCAGATTTCTCTGGTGTTGGTTTCAGACCAGACCTGAGTTCCTGACAGTGATGATGCAGCACAAAGTGTCAATAGCTCAAATGAAGAGAAGTTATTTTTTCAACATGTCAAACTTGTTTTTTCCTTGTTTTATTTTTGGCTTTTTGCTTTGCCAGATTTTATTTTGTTGGTTTTTGGTATATTTCTGATGCTTATTTTTCTACACTTACTAGAGATGATGAGATGAGTCAAATGTGTCTTAGATGATTTATTTTAGTAGGAAATTCTCACACTGACTGTTGCAGCTGCTCTCCTGCTGCGTTTCCTCCAAACATTCAATTGGCTTTTGTTGGATTTGTGTCTGTACGTTTGATACAGACTGAAACAGGAATTTAAACCAAAGAGGAACCAGTTTTGATTTAGCTTCCCACGCAGCAGCTGAGCAGAGCGATGATGTGGGTTCAGATCCACAAACATGTTGTCTTGTTTGATGTTCACGTTTCTTTTCCTGCTGGTTTGAACAGAGCGACACGGTTTGACTCCTGCTGAGTCTGTCGGTGTTTCTGCAGCTTGTTGTGTTGATGCTGCGCTGACTGAAAGATTCTGTATTTTTGCAATAAAGTCGTCAGCACTGAGATGAGGAGCAGCCGAAAGAATCTGCTGAGTTTTCTTTATCGAGTCTGACTGAAAATCCAGATCAGTAAAAGTCACTGAGGAGGGACGTGTGGACCTGGACTCACTCTGAAAGTGAAGCTTTAAACTGTGTTTCAGGATGGGGGGGGGGTTTATTTAATTAGCTCAAACCAATCAGCAGTGACCAGTGTTTTCTTCCTGTCTTTTCTATTTTAGTAGATTCAATTCAAACTTTAATTTAGTGGAATTTGGTTCATAGTATTTCTTACGAAGAGAATCCACCAGGAAACAAGTTGTTCAAAACGTGCTAAACTCACACATTCGTGACATTTATGGGATTCGCATTAGAAATATTTGTTACAGATGATTCTTAGTTAAACTCAAACATCACTTTAGCTACAAACACAGAGCTCATCTCGACTCTGAGGTAACAAATCAGTTTAGATTGTCTGTTAACTGAACAAAACCATGTGCTGATGAAGAACGTGAGGTGATCAAAAGCTCCAGAACAGCCAGTGACTGGACTTTGAGGTGAGTCACTGAGTGAAGTTTACAGTTTGAATGCTGATTTATTGACACTTTATTCTGTTGGTGCAGCAGGACCTGATCAGATTAATACTGTTAATTAATTAATACTCAGTGGAAGTGATGATTATTTTCTCCTCCTGCAGATCAGCACCTGCACAGACTCCGAACCTGAACCTGTGAACAGGAGGTAAGTTTAACAAGCAGCAACAAAAACAACTGAATCCGAGTGTTTAGGATCAGATCAAAGTATAAAACGTGCAGGTTTCATTAAACCACAGTGGGTCTGATATGAAAGATGCTTTGATTTAGGGGTTTAGTCAGAAACCGTGGACGAGCTGTGGGGAGCTGCAGACACTCAGTTTTAGTGGCTTGTAGAACATTAAGTGTTTGCCTTTATCAAATCAAATTTATTTATATAGGACTTTAAAAACATCTTGTTGAACAAAGTACTTCACACAGAAATAAATAATCATAGAAAAACTAAAATAAATGAATAAAATAGAATAGTACACAGAGCATTAAAATATAGGCAATAATTAAAATAAGATTAAAAGGAAGTATCATACTCCACTAAGCATTAAAAGCCAAGGAATATAAATACGTTTTGAGCACTGATTTAAAAGCAGCCAAGCCCGGGGCAGTTCTAACATTCAAAGGCAAACTGTTCCAGTGTTTTGGGGCAGATACTGCAAAGGCACGATCACCCACCTAGTGTTAGTCAATAGATGAGTGGCAGCATTTTGAGCCGCCTGAAGGCGTAATAGGCGTAAATGACTGGTTAACACAAGAATACAGAGCGTTGCAATAGTCAAGTCTGGAGCTAATAAAAGCATGAATAGCTATCTCAAAGTCATTAAAACAGAGAAAGGACTTGACTTACCAACCTCAGATGGAGAAAGCTGGACTTCACAACTGAGTTAATCTGTTTGTCAAATTAGAGTTCACTATCAAACAAGACTCCTCTTTGCAGATGTCTGCAAATGGGGAGCCAAGGGACCAAGTCTCTGATCTAAGGCAGTTGTAATATTGGAGTCACCAAACAGAACACACAAGTCTTTCAGTCAAAGACTGCAAAGACATGCCTCTCAGTGCTGTCAAGGGTAAATATATGCTGAATGTCATCTGCGTAGCAATGAAAAGAGAAGCCATATTTCTTCATGATCGAACCCAATGGAAGTATGTATAATGAAAACAAAAGTGGGCCGAGAACAGACCCTTGAGGGACACCGCAGGTTAGGAAGACTGCAGAGGAGGAACAGGCACCAATGTTAACAGAGAAACATCTGTTAGTAAGGTATGACTTAAACCAAGACAGGAGGATCCCATGATCCACTGTGTCAAAAGCCGCAGTGAGTCTAAAAGTACCAACAGAACAGGATCCCCAGCGTCCCGAGTCAACAAAATATCATTACTGATCTTTAGTAATGCAGACTCTGTGCTGTGTTTAGTTTTATAACCAGATTGAAATTTTTCTTCAATGTCATTGTCACTCAAAAATGATTGGAGTTGAATGAAAACAATCTGTCTTTGGTTACTTCCTATCTGCACTGTCCAGTCAGTTTAGCAGCATTTGTCTAAATCTGATCATCACCCTGCTAAACTGATCCTGCAGCTTTTATCAACAGAACCATCTCCTCTGCAGGAACACCTCACCACACGCGTCGATCTTTATTCTGCTCTGATCTGATCTTTCAGTTTGACACAGTTTCTGTCTTGTACTAAAATCAGTCTCCACTTCAAACACGTCTTGACTGATTCATTTCTAATCCACTGTGGTGACGTAGAAACTTTAACTGTTCAAGTAAACATGTACCTGACTACATAAGTCAGCCAGCGCTCCTGTAGCGCCACCTGCAGGATAAGATGTGACACTAGTTTGTGGTTTAAGGGCTAAATCAATCAGAGGTGAAACAATAATTCTTCTAGTATAGATGGCAAATACATTTTCAGCTTCTACGTTTTTATTCTGTGGAAATGAACTGAACATTTGTGACACACCTGAAGGCGTCACAGACAAAACACCTGCTCGATTATATGTTAATGAAAATGTTCATGTTCAGGCTGTTGATGGACTCAAAATAATTGAAAGACTTGTGTGTTTGTAGTGTTGTAACATAAACCTCTTTAAGTTCCAGGCGACAGTTTAAAGTTCAGTCCATCACTTTATTTTACACCATCTTCAGTTCTTCTATAAATATTCACTGTTCTGCATTTTACACAATGTTCATATATCATAGGTTCTTTACAC
>JAUBNQ010000007.1:21504136-21521259 GCA_032353495.1 Ctenopoma kingsleyae | reverse complement strand
CGAGCTCAGAGCTCATACTCACGGCACCAGATCACAGGAGAGGCTCCTCATACCAACTCTGGACTGGAACAGACTGGTTTCCAGTAACATGCACCTCACTGCTCGAATGAGCTGCAGCACAGGCGTAAAACAAAGTCACGGCCGTCAGGTCTGTTTTAAGTTGTCCGAGGCAAATTCTCACATGCAAATTTCAATTCAAGTCAGAAATCTTTTATTTCACTGAACGCAGACCAACAATCAAATTCTCTTCTGTAACTGACTGACTGAGAGTGTCTGTAGCTTCAAAATGATTTCTGACCTCGTTACTTTCTTCTTTGCTCAGTCTGGTTTCTGGTCCAGGTAAAACTGCACAGTTCACATGTACCTTTTAAAACCTGGATTTAGAATTTTAAATATCATCCAATTTTACAACTAATTATTATTCCTACGATCCCCACGTGTCCTGAATGCAGCATGTGTCTGCATTGTGAAACCATGTGGTTTGGTTTGTGCTCTGTGGAAAGTTACCAAATACATTCATTATTTTCATCTTACTTTTACTCCACTACATGCATCTAACAGCTTTGGTTACTGTGCAGACGCAGATTCTGACTGTTAAAACAAAATACAGTGAACTAATAAACTCTGCAGAGCAGCAGTCAGAACATAAAGAAGTAAAATCAGCTGCTGCAGCTCCAGTGACGCTTACACGTGAATGCATCACGTATAATCCAGTAAAATAAAAACGAGCCACGCTGCTCTGCACAAAGAGTACTTTTACTTTTAGTACTTTCAGGAAAGGTTTCCATGCAGGACCTGAGTATTTCTGCAGTGTTACACCACTGAACAGTACCAGAAACGTGTTATTGGACTATTTACACTAATGTACTTGAACGTGAACTTGTACTTGTACTTGCAATACTTTTTAGACATGTACTGTTACTCTGGTTCGGGTGGACGTTGGGTTCGGACTAAATTTAAAGGGTTACAGTCGTCATATAGTCCAGGATCGAGTCCTGATTCTCAGGCTCGAACAGTTCTGTTGTTGGTTTTAAAAGTAGGAGACGCCTGAACTCCACTGGGCGTGGCCAGTGTCAACTTCTCCACGTTCTGATTGGCCACAGCGATTGTCACTCAGGGGTTAAACCCGCAGTCATTGGTCAGCAGAGTTCCCCTTCTTCCCATCCTCCCTGGAGGTCCGGAACTCGGGTCCGACTCTGTGGCTACTGTCGTGTGGCGCACTTGTCCAACTTTGCCCGGTGTCAAACGCAGATTTACCGGAGGGGGGTTCCCGGTGAGGTTTCACAGCTCGTCCCGGAGGAAGTTAGTTACAGAAAGTGAGCTGAAAAGTGAGCGGGTCAGAAACTTTTTCCACCTCAGGACACACTTTAGGAAGAAGAAGAAAAATGGCAGACAGCGAGGAGCACGTTTCTTCCACCACTCCTCTGTTCAACGACGAGGTGCACCACTACCAGGCCGAGCCGAACTCCGAGGTGCACCACTACCAGGCCGAGCCGAACTCCGAGGTGAACCAGCCCAAGCAGGACCTCTTCGGCACGGACGACATTGTGGACTTGGTCGGCGGGGCTCAGGACGCCTTGGAGCGGCACAAAGCTGAAGACAGCGCGCCGCATGAGTTCACAGAAACTTCACCGGTAACGTTACCGGAGCCAGAACCGGTGTCGGTGCCAGAAGTAAAGAAACCGGAGCCTGAGGTGGAGACTGCGATCCCCGACTCCACCAGCTTTTCTTTTGTCCCCGAGAAACACTTCGTTGCAGAGGAGCCCGAGGTCGTCGCCCCCAAAGCCGAACCGGAGAGTACGAACATCGTACCGGAGCCACAGGCTGCCCGTGAGCCAGAACCTGCGCCGGCGAGCGACGCCCTCCCAGCGGCTGAACCCCGGAAAGCAGCCGCAGCCCCCGTGAAGGCAGCAGAGCGACCTGCGGTGACGGAGGAACCACCGGCTCCAGCGTCCTGTGAGTATCGAACCGGGGAAAACACGGTGAATTAACGCGCAGACGTTTGTTTAAGTGGCGGAAACGGTTAAATAAGATGAATTATTATTTTTTAATTTAACCGAGCTGCGTTTAACGGTGATTTTCCGTTAAACTGCATCTGAACCGGGTTAGCATCGTGAGTCTGTCTAGACACCGACATGGAGGTGGATGGACGGGGTAAAACGCCGCCTTTTGTCGGTTTGTCCAACTTTATCCTCCAGTTTACGTTAAATGACATTAAATCGTGTTTGTCTGAACAGATTGTGGAGGTTGGTGCAGCCCCGTCACGGGGACGGTTAGCCGGTTAGCCGGTTAGCCGGCTGCAGACGCTGCCCTGAGGGGGGGCCCGAGGCTCTTTCATCCCGAGCCGCTGTTTGACAGTTCGGTATGGACGGGGAACCACCGCTCGGACCGCGGGGTGAATGTGGTGTGAAAGGTGGCTGTGTTAGGCAGGTTTCAGGGCCACGGTGGCCGGCTCCGTTAGCATGTTAGCCGCGGTTTTGCTGCGTTGTGCCGACGCGGCCCACCTGTTCTGACGAACGGCAGGAAGCGCGATGTGAACTGTTGCACATTGCACCATTCAGCTTCCAGCGATGTGTTAACAACTTGCTCCATTAACCCAACGTCTGTTGTGTGTCTTTAACCACATTAACGTGAATGTACGTGATTTCTTCACCGTTATATTTGTGATAACTGGACCAGACCGAACAGCGCCCATCTGCTCCGCGTCTCTGCCGCGGCGTGCCCGCTGTTGCTAACAGTAGCTGCTAATGAGTTCCATTATCGGACGTCGTTTTTTGCTTTGTAGGGACATAAACCAAAAAGCGAAACAGCGCCAGGAGACTGTCACGTAACTCTTACACACATTTCCTACAATACCAAGTCCGAAAACAGGGTGAAACACTCATCATATGAGGTTTCTTTTACAGTCAATCAGCTTGATTTCATTGCTAAGCTAACGTTTTTGCACACAACTTGATTAACGTGAAAACAGGTTATTTGAATAAATGTGTGTTATGGACGGAACCGTGTGTGTTCTCGTTTATACTGTGCTCACACAAACGGAGAAGCAGCATGTTAGGCAATCGTGTGTCCGATAATGGAAGCACGATTCGAGCCGTAACCCAGAGATTAGTCACAACAAAGGAATCGGCTCTGCGTCCACTCCCTGCCGGTGTCGGCTTCCCCGCATTTCCATATCACCACCACACTGATTTCTGCGCTTTAAATCCGTGTCGTATGTTTTATTCTGGTCTCCCTGCTTCAGTCATCCGCCCTCCTCCACTTCTCCACCCAAACCAACACCCCACAAATCCGTAAACAACTCGGCTCCGGAGGCCTGCGTCCCCCCCGAAGCGGCTGTTACGCATCTGAGTGCTGCTGAATTTTAATTTTTAATGTCTGTGTCAGAAAGTTCATGAGCTGCTGCTGTCTGAGATGAGGGTGAGAGCAGGTAAACAGGCCTGTCTGGGCTCCTCCAGGCTTCAGAAGCAGGCAGCAGAGATGCAGGGTGGGGCTGCTTGGCAAGGCCACTGATGGAGGTGGATACACCCTGAGCTCCAGTTAAAGCACCAGAGTCTCCAGCCTGAACAAAGGCAAAACATGTTGACTTGCCCTCACAACCAAAGACAGTTTTATTTAAATTCATTTGACATTTCGTCACTAGATTTGCTTATAAATGATTCTAGACTGAATTATAAATTAGTTTTTCAGTTTTAAAGTGAATCTTCACTGTAGATAATTTTCCAGGTTCATCACATGCAAACATCAGAGGATTTGGTTTGAAACCAACATGTGAGTTTGATTATTTGGACTATTTTCTCCACTCAGATTAATTCTGTCATCTATAAAATGTTGTTAAAAACACCCAGAGCCATTCACTAAGGCCCCCAGGCGACGTCAGATGTCTTGTTTTGTCAGACAAGCAGTGAAGAAAGATCAGTGTCTAGGCATATTTGAATAGATCTTACTTTTATTCTTCTGTGTTCATGTGGATGTATTGTGTTTAGTCCAGAGCTGCAAACCTTCTCTCTTTTACGACAGCTGCCCTCCGTTATAAAAACTGTACGGGTGATTTCTGCCGTTCCCGTGAGTCATGCTCTTTTTCAACACGACCAATATGACGAAGCAAAGACATCTGAACATCGAGACGACCTCTGGTCGACTGAACAACATCAAAGCAGCAAACTCTTCATCAAAGTACTTTTCATCAACGTTAATTTCACTGCGACAAAACGGTGCTGAAGGAGAAGCTGATTGACGGCATCTGTTGGACAGCCAGCAGGGTGAAATGTTGATTTCCACTAACTTAGTGAGGACATGATTCCTCCCCAGAATAGGAACTTGTCATATTGCAGCACTGACGGTGTAGTAGGTGATGATGTGGTTGCGTATGTGCTGTAGTATGTAATCTGTCTGACATAGTGAAAGTGGTCAGAGGAAGGGTCACTGTGAAGTTGTGTTATTTAGCCTAGTTAGGTTCAGGCTGGAGATGGGGACATCCATAATATCTCACATTTTATAGGCAAACTCAGTAATTCTGCTCATCAAATAGTCATCATGTGATAGTCCTGCAGCTCTAAACATAAAACTGTCTGTGAGGAACCTGAATGGGACAGTTACAGCCGGATATATCCCGACTGTGTCTCTCACAGCTTCTGTCTTCTCTTCTCTGAGCGTGAGTCTGACCTGATGAGTCCTGCTGTGACTTTACATCACACAGATTCACGCCGTCGCCCTAAAAAAGCTGTCTGCTGTGATTCCTTTCTTTTTTTTTGTCCCCGTCAGACGGTGTGACCGACAGGCTGCTTAATTGTCCAGCACTCGACGGTCGCTGCCAGCCTACGTCTTATTTTTGGGTCACCTACATCCGTCAGTGTGTGTTTGTGAAGTGCTGGTGATGTGGTCAGGTGGATTAGGTGGAGAGAGGAGCTGTCCAGCACAGTCTGGGCGGCTTAAAGCTCGGTGTGAGTGTGTGAGCCGTCCAGTGTTGTTGTTTTTCTCTGTATCCTGGTGAAGGCTGCACATAAGTGGGGTTAAGTGCTTCAAAGTCAGACTCCTCCACCCAGACTAACACCACCAGGCTTCTATGTGTTGTTTTTACTCTGCCAACACAGCAGCTGGATCTCCATCCAAAAGTGAGACACACTCTCATAAAAATGATGAGAACCACATGTTAATCTGTTTTAAATCTCGCCTCTTCATCGCCGCGATAAGAGCAGAGATTTCCAGAGCAGCTCAGGGGAACATGATACGAACCCGTGTTGTGCTGATTCATCACATTCATGCTCATTTTAAGCTTTTAACATTTAACTGAGTACAAAAAAAATCAGCCTGAAGGCCCAGTCAGACAGGATGAACATTACAGGGGGAACAATGAAATCTTCACTGTGCTCCTCTGTAATTTAACCCATTGTTCAAAGCAGCATTTTAGCCGGTGTTAAATTACAGGATATGGTCTGTTGTAATAGACATTCAGCAGCATGAAGACAAAAGCCTCCCTAGGGGGCACAAGAGAGAACACGGGGCAGGAAAGACGCTATGTGAGGTGAATTAATGTCAACAAATCACATGAAACACGTGTGTTGTTCAGTCTGACTCTTCCAAAACGAGCAGAAAAAGTTCAAAGTTCACAAATCATCACACTTCCTCTGCAGACAGTAGGCTGTGAATGTAAGCCATAAGACCAAAAGTTTTAGGTTTCATTATAATTACTGTAGCTTATGTTAGAGTCAGGATCATGCTCGGTCCCTAAATCACTATTAAAATCACCTGGCTGATGTCACACTTCACAAAATACGTGTTAGGTAGAGGAACCACATCCCTCCTCTTCAGGCTCCTCAGCTGCGTGGACGAACAGACGTGTCTCACGCTTGTAGATCACACAGGTTGATGTCAGCAGTTCTTACTGGAATGACACTGTGCTAACACGCAGTCGGGTCTGGTTTGGTTTTGCTGGAGGCCAGTTTCCCTTTCACTCTGTGTCCTCTGTCTGGAGACGGACAGGTTAAATATTTGGAACAAAGTCAAATCAGAACACAAAAGGTCCCGGGTATTTTTTTTTTTTAGTGTCACAAAACCTCTTGGCTGAACCAGACTGAGTCAGAAACACCACAGGCCACATGTTAGTGGGTTTTTACTGTTAAAAACAATTTTACAGATTTATATAACTGTTGGTTTCTGCAGCAGAGTCAGTGAAATCAGTTAAATAAAAATAACCTAAGTAAAATAACCTGCTCTGGTTGGAAAACTGTTCAGTTTGAGTCACCTCAGCAACAGTAAAACAACCCGGGAAAGCTTCACCTCTAACATACCTCTGGACTCCAGCAGGAAGCAGACTTTTTGTTAATACTTCTCTTAGCAGCGGGTGAGTCTTTGGCCTGAAGTCATAGATCTGTGTCAAACTGTGAAGCGTTCCCCGAGATACTTATAGCTCAAGCAGGAGACAAATATCTCAGCATGTAGAGCAGGACTGTGAACCCGTCGGGCCTAGTGGTTCAGTTCCTGCAGGGGCAAGAAAAACCGCTTCATCTACAAGATTCAAAGAGGCCAAAGTTTAGTCGTGTAGCACTGTAGAGATGCAGGGTGACCTATGTACGGGGTTTTTCTGTTTCCTTTTAATGTTTTTTTTTCTGGCATCACTTTGGTTTATGATGGAAAAAAAAACCCATATGTGGAGCAAAGTTCAAGTAAAACCTCTCAAATACACAACTTTGTCTAATCATAAAGAACTGAATAAGTGTAACGTAAAACAAAACCTCACAATAAGTCTACTGTGTCTGTTCCAATCGAAAACGGAAAATAAAAGCTTTAAAATCCACAGAGTGCAACTTGTAGGTGATCTAAACAAACTTTTCGAGACACCAACTGGACCCCAAGACTAAACACAAGGTTTCTTATGCAACACACGCTGAATACTTTTCTCTGCTGTCAGTTAGACGCGTGCGCCACCTTCACTTTTTATTACAGACAGAATAAATTGATCCACTGAATCTGAACGAGCTCCTCACTTCTGCAGCCTGACGTTAAATGTGTCTCGGTTCCAGGTCTTCTTCAGCGCTGGAAGCTAAACCTCGACAGCAGAGGTAACAAAACAAAATGTGAACTTAATGTGAACAATCATCTCTGGCTAATCATAAAAATCAGAATAAAGATCAGCAGAAATTTGCGTTTTAATATGTATAATGTATAGTGCAATATTTTATTATTATGTACAATTAATGCAGATTTTTGACAGTGATTGTCAAAGCTTGATTTTTTTTTAAATTTCCTGGTTGTAGAACAGGACTGATTCTCTTCTGGTTTTAAACTGAATCAAATGTTCACATTACAACTTTTCATACAAGTTGTAACTTTGATCTTTTGCATTACAACAGAAAATCTTCTTGATTACACTGAACGTTTTGTTCGCCTTTAGCCTCAGTCTATAGGAGCGCTCTCTCTTTTTTCATTGTTTCTCACATGACTTCAGGGATTAGGACGTTCGAGTGGAATACTTTGCTCAAAGGGACTTTTTGTGTTTGAAGGAGAGTACATCACATACTTGGGACATTGCTTTTTTGCGTGTGAGTCACTGGGATCCAGTGTAGGCGACGCTGGTTAAACTGAGCCAATGGCTCAATGAATCTTTTAATGTGGTGACGTTTATGCTGCTTCTTGAATCATTTGATGGTTTAAAGTTCCTGTAGTATTGAGTATTATCTATCTTTACAATACAGTCAATATAAAGTCAACGTTTGACTGCAGATGCAGGGAAAATACTCCTAATAATTTATGTTGTTTTGTGGTGTTGGACCGTGGTGTTGGACTAGTTGCATCAATGCAGAGCAGGTAGCTAAATTATTGTCTGAGTCTGAGAAGCAGAAAAACTGTTGTCATGCAGTTTGAGATAGTTTCTTCAATGATTTACATATAACACATAAAATAGTGATTGGTGGATTTCTGGAGTCCTGCCATATGCAGTTGTCTCAGTAAAACAGGGTTAAAATCATTTAGCAGAAGAATCTGAAATGTTGTTTTCAGCGTGCTGTCTTTAATTTCATTCAGCTGAATTTGCTTTTATAAGCCGCCTGGTTATCGACTCAGCTGACAACAGAGCTCAGTCCAGTTTCATCTCCATAAGTGTATCACATCGCGTTCACGTTATTAATACAATTTTCAGAACCTCTGGTTTGAACAGATAACTTGAGGGTGTTTTGCTGTTCTGATGAAGTTCCTGTGTCGCTCTCGCCTCTGTCACATCAGAAGATTATAAACCATTAAACATAATCTCTCCCTCCTGATCGGGGACAGGAATTCTTTCCATTCCCGTCTCGCCTCAGAGCTGCCTCTTTGTACGCTTCCAGCTTCTTTATCTTTCTCCACAGAGAATGTGTGTGTGTATTATGTCATTCTGTGACCCTGATGTTAACATGTCTTTAACAAAAGTAGAAGAAAAAAATGTAAACAGTCCACTTTCAGCAGCTTATGAATGACTTAATGCTCCAAAAAGTGTTGAGTGATCCTCACACAGAGGGAAGTATTCAGATCCTTAAGCACTTCAATCTATCACAACTTCATTTGTACCTTTTATACAGGTTAATGCAGTTTAAAGTGCTTTACTCATAACTGACAATGTGATAAGACCAGTGTGAACAGACTAATGTATCCAAGGAATAAAAGATCAAAATAAATACAGAAATATAAAGATGTGAAATAGAAACTGAGATTGTACAGAAACATTTTAGACATAAAAACACTCCAATAAATGAACAAACAGATAAATACTGGCTCTAAAATACAACTAGGATTTCACGTTTCCCAGCTCATTTCAGTAAAGGTACTAATAACAGAGTTAAAGTACTGTGATGAGTAAAAGTCCTGTGTGATGGACAAACCATCAAAGATTTTAGTTATTTTCTAAACAAAAATCTGAAATACGGTGTTTTTGTCACACGTTGTTGTAAAGAGTATCAGATAAATCACAATATTGGAGAATTTAAATTTTTACTACTTTCATCATTTAACAGTTATTAAGCAGATAAACACAGCCTTAAACAGACATATGTCTCACATCATCATAACATATTACTTAATGTAAAGTCAGGATTTGGCCTTTAACCTTTTTTTCTTACTGTGTTATAAAAGATAATGATGATTTCCATCATGGATTCATCTGCAGATTTCCAGCCTGGATTGGATTGGTTGTAAATTGAAAATGATCCAGCACTTGTTTCATTTAAAGAAGAAAATAAAAATATTTAAATGTTTAAAAAGAAAAACAGCTGGATGTGTTTGGTACTTTTTCTGCCAATCACCTCATTGTTCAAACTCAGCTTAGTTGGATTTAGTGCTGCCTTAATAACAAGTGTCGTATATTTTATATGCAGAAACTTAAGCAGTCAGATAAATGTAAAGTAATAATTACAGCATTTCTTTCAAAGAAAAGCATAAGTACTTCATATTTGTACTGAAGTACATTAATTGTGTAACTGTTCTTAGCTGTGTGCTAAATGTTTAGCCTTTGTTTTCTGGGGAACAGTATTTTAAAACTGGGTGAATAAAATGCTACAGGCGCCACTCGTCTCCCTTTGGTTTTTCCTTATGCACTGAAGCTGTAATTAAAACTTCCCAGTGGAGAAATTTACAGAGAATGAAGTACAAACTCAGGTCACCACGCAGTTATCGTGTCAGTCGAAGTGTAGTGAGGTGACTCTCGTATGAGCTCTCAAACTCTCAGATCTTCACAGTGGTGATGATTTCTGTCACTTCCCTGTGGTCCTGTCTTCCTCTTCTGCTGACTAAACTCTCTCTCTGCTGCTTTCTCTCATTTCCTCCACAGATGTACCTTCTCTTTCTACAGCTAAGCCTCATCCTCTGATGCAATTCCCTACAGGCAAGTTCTCTCTGCTCGCTGTGTTTCCCTGTCCTCGTCATTTACTGTATCTCATCACTTCTTTAGTTTTTTTCCTCGTCTGTCATTCTTAATTTAAGTGGCAAAAATGACCCATTGCATGTGAGGAGGATTTTTGTCACCTGTAGCATTTACATAAGATGCTTGTGAATTTGTCTCTGTATTACTAAAGCCACTGTTTGGTTTTGCTCGTGTTGCATTGTGACTCACTTGATTGTTGTCGTAGAGTAGACTGACATGAACTTACACAAATAGTTTGTAGAGCAGTAGTGATTCTCCTCTGTGACTGATCAGTCTGGCACAGTATTTGTGTCGGTTAAATTCATTTTCTTTGACAGTATTTTGAAAAGGCTGTTTGAGAGGAATCATTATCTGCTACCACTTAACAATTTGGGCATGATGTATTAGCACCAGACCTGGGGCTGAAAGTTATTCTACCACCAGGCTTCAGACCAGTGATACACCAGTCAATGCTGCTAAATGTTGATTATAGCAGGTAGTCATTTATTATGGTCCTGGTTTGATTCCAAGAAAGCAGAACCAACTATTGAAGCTATAAAAGTATAAATAAGACCAAATACTTTCCTTCACTGCTTGAGCTGTGCTTGATATCAGTCAACAGTCAAAAGATGCTTTGGGAATGCCACACTTAATGACCCACTTTTATGGGAATATGAAGAGTTGTAAGAGTTAATTTGCCCTTTTCATTATCCATCAAACAAGCCTAGAGGATAAACTTTGAGGTCTTTCCTCAGACCTAAGAAGCCACTTGGATGAGTGCAGTTGCTGTGGTTTAACCTCTGGACTGAGAAGTGTGGTACTGTGACACTGAACCAAAAGTACTCACTGGCCTAGCAGCACTATTAAGGCTATAAATGAATATTAGACATCAAAAAGATGGTCTCATCTTCAAATATGAAGCACTCTACTTTTTCAAACCAGTTTCAGGGTGAAATATTGTCTTCTAAATGGGTCAGTGCAGGTATTCCCATCTTGTTTTCAGGAAAGGGCAGGTTTTAAGTGTGTGGCCCGTTTAACCGGTGGCTGCACAGCTCATTAAACTGTCATCTAACTGGCTAACAGAAATGTTCAATCATTTACCAATCTTTGTGGGAATTATCTACCAGCCACAGCCGACATTTTAGCAGCATTTGTCTGGTCTTACTGTCCGATCCTTCCTCAAAATGTTTGCAGTAACTGTTCTACCCAGGTGTGGTGGGCACTGTAAGGAATGGAGTATGTCTTTGATATGTGCTGTATTGCATTCTCCCTCCTCCCTCTCTACTCAAGCACTTGGGCAGAAGGGTGATTCCCCTGCTCCCATCTCTCCTATCTCCCCTCTTCACTCCCCCGACTCTCTGGAAGAGCTTTCTCTGACCGAGAGTCCCAACCAGCCCCCAGCTTCAGGATCTGCTGCACCCTTGGGCTCCTTCTCCACTGAACCCCCCACTGCTCATTCCAAGGACATGCTTTGGGAGAGTGAAGAGGGTGACTCTGGACAAGGCCATAGTAAGAATAAGGAAGACCTTCTAGATCCGTTAGCTGGTCCTTACCTGAGTTTAGGGAAAGACCCAGGTCCTCATAATCCATGTGAAGACAGCGGAGTTTCCTTCTCACCTGAAGAGAAGCTGATTAGCTCAGACAGGTCTTCAGACACTGGTCCCTCCCCTGTGAACCCCCTGATGATGGTCCCCGAGTCTGACCTTACCTCCTCTAACCCAACAGAGCACTGGGATTCACCACTCCTTGCATCCCAAGATAACTCCAAGGTCTCCATGGATATCTTCTCCAAGGACACAGCCCCAATTAGCTCCTCCAGTCATGAGCGAGACCTGCACAGCAACCAGTCTGATGAAGATGATGACTTGATGTATGAGGTGAAGAAGAATAGTAATCCATTCGAGGGCTATTCCCCACTGGCAGACAGTGGCTACTCGCATTTTGGGGACTCCAAGTCTGACAGCAGGGCCTCAAAAATGTCAGAGAGTCCAACACCAGATCTGGTTCAGTATGGGCAGACTGGGGAATCCCAGGATAGCCCTCCATCTTTCTTAGACGAGGGCAAAACTTTTGAGACGGGCAAGACGGCCGCAGAATCACTTGTGCAGTCTGTCGATCAGTTCTCTTCCGGTCTTAAAGATGATGACGAAGAAGAAGAGGAGGATTCTCCTCTGCCACCGTCGCTTCCAGACATCCTGAAGTCTTACCCGCTCAACCCTGACAAAATAGACTCTGGATCCTCTGAGGGAAGCCCGGAGGAGCAGAGCCCCATCCTAGAACGAAGGATGATGGAGTCCCCCAACCCTCCAATCAACCTGTCAGCTAACAACCCATTTGCTTTTGATGCTAAAGTGTCCCTGCTGAAGGAGATGGCTGATGAGATGGAGGAGAGAGCTGCTGACAAAGCAAAAGATGAAGATGATAAAAGCTTTGGAGCCTTCGATCTTGTCAAAGAGGCAGAGGAAACTACCCCTACTAAGGCCAAGGAAGAGGAACCTGTCAAGATTGAGCAGAAAGATTGGTTCTCAAGACACGATTCTCCCAAAATGACCGAGAGGTTTGAGCCACTTGACTTCCATAGCAAAAAGACCCCCGCTGAGGATTCAGATTCTGAGTCACCAACAGCAGACTCTCTGTCTCCAGTCTTGGAAGCTATGGCCAAAAACCCTGCAAGCTTCCAGGTGGAAATGGAGCAGAAGGACCTGAAGATGGAGGTGGAGGAGGCAGAGGTGGCAGAGGAAGTTTCTGAGCATGAAGTGTCCTCTGAGGAGTTTGAATTTATTGAGCGACCACCCAGAGGTGTTATTGATGAATTTCTTGAGGCTTTGGATACTTCAAAGTTTGCCTCTCCCAAGGCCCCAGAGATCCCAATGGATGATGATCTTGGCTTTGTGCAGAAAGATGCATCTCCCGTTTCTGTTTCGCCGCCAAAAGTAACCCCACCCCCACAGGTTGAAGAAGAGGCACCAAGTCAGAGCTCCTACCTCCTCCTCACCCAGGCCTGCCCCCAGAAGAGCAAGGCTGAGCTGGAGAAGCTTGATATCCAGCAGCCTGCACCCCATGTTCCCCTCACCCATTCCCCTGTTTGCAAACCAGAAGAGGTGGTCGCTAAGAAGAGTGTGGAGGGCGGCAAACTGTTTAAGATGCCAAACGTGAACATAAGCGCAGGTAAAATAACCCAGTTCCGGCATGGAAACCATCTCCCCCAACACTACATCCTCCTCAGTTGTCACTGGCACTTTCATGATCATTGGCATAATTTTCATCTTCATTCTTTGGTTCTCCTCAGTTATTTTCTCCAACCCACCAAACACCAACACGCTGCTACTTTAGATCCCATCACCTTCTCCTCATGCTCATCTTTACTTTCTTGCATCGTCCTTTGTTGCCTTTTCTTTGAAAACTAACCTTTGCATTTTGTAATGTGTGGTTTCATTTGTGTGGTTGTGATTTCATTGTGGTTTGACCTTTGCTTTTGCTGAATTTTCTGGATTTCTGTGTCATTAGAATAATTTCTGTGCATATTTCATTTTATTTCCACATTTTAAGATGTGGTAAATAACTTCTACTAACAACATGAACCCTCTTTTGTTTTATTTTTCTTAAGCCTACTGAATAGGTACTAAATATTTCGTGCGGTTACAAACCTGTGTGCAGTCGTCAAGCACCTACAGACACATGTGCAGCCGTTTTGGTTTGCCCACTGAGCATTTTTGCTGTCGAGCTGGATTCCTGTCATTCTGGTTTTAGCTTCTCTCCACTCTGGAAATAACTCAACATACCGATCTGAAACTCAACACCACCTTATAGACCCCCAACACCCACTCAGAACTACATACACTAAGACACACAGTCACACCCTGTTACTGACTGAAAACACCGCTGCTCTGATTTATTGTTTGCTTTACAATATCTCCCACACCCTGTTACACAGTTCATGTACCTGAGGCTAAAAACTCACTGATAACCTCTGTACCAAATAACTTGAGCTGCAATAACTTCAGAGGGCACTGAACCTCCAACTACGCTAAGTATTCATCTACACTGGTTATTTATAGGCAATTAAGTCCCAGTGCGCTGGCCCATTAGATTTCAGGTGATGGTAACATACTGTGACCCGAACATGAAATTCTGAGGTAAATAGAAAACAATGGAGAAAGTACAAATGGTGCACAAATAATGCATATAATGCTCACAAGGAAAAGACGACTCAAAATAGCTCAGAATTGAAAACAATTTAGAAAAAATATTATTTTTAGTTATAAATCTTGTATCTTGTAAGTAAAATTAATAATGACTATTTTATATAATTCTGAATTTCATGTATAAGGTTTAGACTCATTCAGAAAACCATTAACTGAATCAGGTTAAGTGATGTATGATAAGTGATATGTGGCTTTTTTAGTACTTTAGTAAATCAGTGCAGTTGAATTGTTGAAAATTGAAAGCTGCAGTTATTGGCTATGTTGTAGATTAAGAATTTGATCAGTTTATAAAAGCTGATGCATGGTTATACATTAAAATTGAACTTAATTCATCTCTAAGTAAAAGCAGGTAGATTTCTAATTGTACTGGAGGAACAGGTTCTTACACAATATGATCATATGAACACTGAAACTGCTTCTTCTCGCTGTAATCAGATAGATGCTGTTTCGAAACCCAGTGACTGTCGCACATCAGCATTGTGTCCTGAGGTAATTACTGTATCTGAGGATAAAACAGCAATGTCACGATGTTTCAGAGAAGTTAGCAACTCTTAGACGCTGCCTCCTTCAGGGCTTCTAGAAAGTGACGAGTCGCCCCTCGAGTCTCTGCCACCTCTCTAAAGACAGCATTTTAATGGATGACTCGGTTTTATTTAAACTGATATCGATCAGTTATTACGCCTCAGCACCCCTCCTCCAGAATGCTGCATATATTCAGCTGTTGTGTAACTAAAGCAGAAGAGAGCAGACTTTGCTCTTTGGGACGAGCAGCTGAGGCTTTAACTGTGTGTTAATTAAAGCCTCCTCCTCGTCCTCCTCCCTGCATTGCGACACTGGCAGACCCACAAAGGGTTCTCTGACCCAGAAACCACTCAGCAAATGTTCTTCATTATACAACTTGAGGTGCATCCCTGCGATCACAAACATCCCACCTCTCTTTCTCCACCAGTTTGATGAGGGTAACATAAAACGTTTATTTTCATTTGTCCTTATTACAGAAAAACATTTTTATTCAACATAAACTAAACTGATTAGATGGACTTATGCAACAGAAATAGCTGTTTGAGCTTCCAATAGTCCAATAACCAGATAATCATAAGTAGAGTAAAACAGAAGAAATCTGCAAATTCATGTTGATATTTAGTTAATCAACTCTAAGAAATTATTAGTTATAAATGAATCAAAAAATGTATCCCAGAGCTTGATTGATCAATGACTAAATAATCTTTCAAGTTGTTGATTTAAATGAAATAAAATAAGACATATGTACATAATTAGAAGTCGTCCATAGTCTACAGTCAGTTTTTAATCAGTCATTGTGAGTTTGTAAAAAAAACCAAAATCCTCTGTATACAGGCTCCATTTAAAGTTTTTATATCATTTCTTTTGATAATTCAAATTAATCTGTTAAAAAGTGAGACACGTCTTTAACAGACAGATTGATTTCTATTGATTTGGAAGCAGATTTAAAACGTGCTGCTCTTTGTAAAAATGAGAAAATCCTCCAGCTGCTCGATTATTAATCTGTGGATTAAACACTAACCGTGTAACTGTGACTTTCTCACGCTGTGTTTTATCCAGTGGAAACAACCTGAAAGGTTTCTCAGCTCATTTCTATCCAGCCTCTAAATTGTAGGTAAAATAAAAGAGCTGCAGGATTTTAATAAAATCATCTTATCTAATTACATTCACATGAATAATGTCACGTAGCTTCTGTTTAATTATACATTTCGTCAGGAAATGAAACAGAAATCCTCTAACTGTGAAAGTATTTGTCCAGTTTTATGCTCAGTGAACGTTGTGTGTGTTACATCTGCAGGAAAACAGTGACGAGCGAAGTCATTCAGGGACTCGGATCAAGGTGAAGGGTCACTTTGTGCTGCTTTGTCCTCGCACTGAGTGTTTCACCACTGAAGTCACCACAGTTCATGGTTTCATAAACTGTCGGTCATCGTTTATTTTTAGCTCGACACCATTAGGACAGTGCAACTGGTGGATGCTGTGTCTAAAACCTCAATAATCCACATTAACAGTGGACAAATCAGTCAGTACGTTAATTAAAAAGGTAAAAACACATTTCTTCATAAAGACTGTTCAGATACTCACCCAGAGCAACAGCATCTCTTCCCAGTTTCACACAACCGTTGTTTTCTGGAGTTAATTAAAAAGGACATTTAACTATCAAAACTGTAACCGACAAACCAGATCCTGTTCTCAGAAAAGCTCAGATCTAGTTTCCAAATGCAACAGAGATCTCACTGCGACCTTTTCATCATAAAACCACGTAGACGTCATAAGTAAAATAAAACTAATTACCAATTTTTATTCCAATACGCTTCCTTAAAATGACATAATGTTTTTAAAATGAGCCATCTCATAGCGTGTTGAACAGCCCGACACCTGTAAAGAGAATAACACTGATGTGTGTTGTTGTAAGGCTTGATAGTGTTTGGAGAAACCAAAGTCATTAATGAATATGTGCAATAGTTTTATATGATTCCACCTAGTTTGATCCAGAGAGCAGTGCTTTTTAAAATTAAGTTTCTGTACATCTAAAGAGTAGTGAAACAAGCTGGTATCTCCAAACATGGCTTTAGACACTTATTGGTTGTGATAAGAGCCTAAAGAGCATTAAACATGATAAGGAGACGAGAAGCCTCTTAGAACCGTTTCCTCACTGACAGTCACAGAAAGACAAAGATGTTTTTCTGAACACGTTTTAGTTTCCTGTCCTCGTTTTTTATAAGAGAAGTGTTTCTAAAATGAGAGCGGTGCCCTCTAGTGAAAGAAGTGAGTGATTACCACTCAGACGATCCCAGTCAGACCAGTAGTCACATCAAGATTCTGTCATTTTATGTTTGTTTTACACCAAATAACTTGGATTGTTTCAGATTTAGTTATTGTCTGTTTCTGAAATGATGGATGTCAGAGGTTCTTTTGTTCTTATCCCTGAGCTCACTGAAGGGTTAAAGCCTATTTACCAGCTCTAGGTGTTCCTACAAATATGGATACAGAATGATGGTCTGAAACCTGAAAAAGGAAACGGTAAC
>JAUBNQ010000007.1:21489151-21502267 GCA_032353495.1 Ctenopoma kingsleyae | reverse complement strand
ATCATTTTTAATAGCCCGTTAACAGTGGGTGCTGCTGTTCTTCAGGATGTTGTTCCTGTAGTTTCCTCTAAATAAAAGTCTTAGAGCACTGGGACCTTTGGCATAGTGATAACTGGGAGAAGAAGATGAGCGTAAAACCATATTTATAGTCTAATGTTCACGTAGCTGTTGTGACCATGACGAAGGTGTCAACATGTGGACTGTTGTAAATGTGGTATCTGGTGGTCCTGAAAGGTCTGCAGAGACCTGCAGAGTTTGACCTCTGAAGGTGTTAAAAAGTCTTAAATTTGTTTTTTTGTGTGTCATAGGTCATTTGTTTTGGTGTTTTTGGTCATTTCTGTCTCTTTGTGGTTGTTTTGAGTCTCCTGGGGATTGTTTGCGTCTCTTTGAGTCTGTGTGTAGTCTTCTATCTGACCTCTCAGACTTTAACACCAACACAGCAGTCACCTGATAGAGCCCCCCTGGCTCTTTATATTCAATTCAATTCATCTTTATTTATAAAGCACCAAATCACAACAGTGTAAGGTTTAGGACCTATATAGTATTTTCTGTCGTTGACAACATGATTGTGAACAGAGTATTAAAGCATATTCAGTGCAGTATTTAAAAGTGTATTTGGGTGAAACTTTGCATATAACACGCAGACTGTCAGCATTAGCATGTTATCTCACGCCTCATTCTGCTGATCATCGTGGGTCCTGCAGTCGTTGCATCATCTGTGGCCGTAGTGCTGCTGCTGCTTCTCTCCCTGACACTGAAGCCTTTGTGCTGTGTGTGAGCTTCGTAACGGTCTGTGGGCTCAGCTCTGTTCACCGTCGGCCATGGAGCCGCGAGCAGCAGGTGTAGTCTCTGTGAGGTGATGGTGTCAGGAGAGATGCACTGTGACTAAGCAGTATTCGACTGGTGTGTCAGGGACACTGATAGTGAAATAATCAAGCTTTATGTTGCAAGTCAAACTAAACCGTGTCCAGAGATGAGCGACTTTATCTATTTCACCTCTCACACATTTTCACCAGCAGAATGACTCATCTTCTTCCCCTTTCCTGTTCAGGCTGAGATCACTGTGAAGAAATTAGAAATAGCTGTACAGAAACGTCACATTATGTGTGAGATCAGTGCTGGACGATTAGTTATCAGCTACCTTCCAAAACCATTATTTAAACAATAATCAGACGAGTGGGCGATGAAATGATGAGAGCGGATAACTTGATTATTTTCAACGTTAAAATGCTTTAGTGGGTGTTTAGGTCACGTCTCTGTAAAATAACAGATAATAATCTTCATACGAGTACATCAGATCTGATTTCATGTGACGTCAGTATTTTCTGTTCCGTCTGTAAATTATTCATTTTTGGATTTTTAAAGCTCCACAAGAAACAGTTTTCAGCTTCTTAAATGTGACAACCTGCTGCACATGTTAAAGTTTACTGAACTGAATAATGTTGGTTGAATACCACACACGGTGGAAAACACCAACCAATTCATCTATAATGAGAATAATAATTAGTTGCAGCCCTGCTCTGCATTAAAACGCTGCTCAATGCATGAGTGATAATAGTTTAATGATTTACTGTAAGTAAAAGCACCACAGGGACTTTGTCTGTGCTGATGCTTAAAGTACATTTGCATTAAAAATGCATTAACTAAAGTATATTTATATTAAAATCTGCTGTTCTCCCTAAATGCTGGTGAGTCTCTAGCTCTGTTTTTGGACTGCAGCTCTCCCAGCATGCATCTGGTGTTTCCTGGACAGACCATAGCTCCTTACATGGATTTTTTTTAAACCCTTCATGTGCAGCCTCTGTTTCTTCTGCTGCAGTGGGTTGGGTATAAATACCTTATTTTTATCTTTTCTGCTTGGAGTCTCTGTTATCCTTTTACAGCCTGGTTATGCAATGAGCCCCCCACCCTCCTCCTTTAATCCTCATCAGATAACCTTTTTCTTCGTGATAACTGGTGGCCTTTCACTTACCTACACACCTCTGTCTCTTTATTGACCTTTGAACATGAGGCACTGTCACTCTGGGTGTGCACGCGTGCTCTAAAACACCACACAGCAATTCAGGGGAATCAATTCATCTTCTTTCATTAGCTCAATTTTAGCTAATAGGTTAATTCAGTATAAAATTTCATAACTTTAATTTAGAATTTATGAACATGAGCCGTTCAGGTCGTTAACTCATTAATGTAGGCTTATAAAGAAACAGCATGTGAGAAGATTTGTAGTAGCAGAAAACATGATAAAATAAAAGCAATTAGCTGTTGGCGTGATCGATGAAACCTCAGAAATTGTGGAAGATGTCATAATATCTGTGAGCACAATGTGACATCAATAAATTTCTTAGCTGATTAAACCAAAACAAAATGTTCATGAACAGACAAAACACATGCTAAAAATACTTCTTTAGCGTTTATTAAAATAATACCAGGAATTAAATACAAAATAAAATTAATACACTAAAATAAAATTAACAGAAATAAATACACTAAAATAAATTAATAAGTTATACAAATAAAAAAAGATGAAAAATATAACCACAAATCAAAGCTATTGATCGTTTAAAGACAACTTTAAGACAAAGATTTGGACCCAGTCTTTGGACCCAGTCTTTGGACCCAGTCTTTGTGCAGGACCGTGGTCCCCAGGTGCAGGAAGGAGCAGCTGAAGCACAGGTTCCGGTGCTGTAGGTGTGTGTAGACCCAAATGACGTGAAGGGAACCTGGACAGCTGTCTGCTTTGTTCTGGGGGCGAATAAAGTGTTTTTTCAGAGCAGACTTAAATGTACTGATCCATTTGTCAGTGGTTCTGCAATGAGAACACCATTCTTCTCTGTGGGCTGAGCGACAGGCCGAACTGCGCATGTCCCTCTCTCTCCCAGTCTTCCTGCGTGTCTCTCGACCCCGCTCTCTCCCCTGTCGTCAGGCGGAGCCGCCGAGCTGCTGCGTGTTTAACGGAGGTTCAAGATGGACGCCAAACGGGGTTAGTCTGCTCCTAATCTTTTGTTCAGCGGCCGTGTCTCTTGTCTTTCACACGCTGCACTCGCGTACGGTTTGTGTGTCGTTTGTGGCCGGTGTGCTGTTTGCATGAGCACCGGGAGTGTGTGTGCGTTCAGTCCGGGGAGGGTGGGAGGCGGACCGGGCCGCCTGCCGAGGTCATGCCGGACGGTTTGACGTTTTGTCCCCGCGGTGAGGACTGAGCTGCCGCTGGGGGCTGTCAGTCCTCATCCTCGGGCGGATAATAAAACGGTTTGAGATGCAGATTTGTTGAGAGGCACGGTCGGAACATAGCAGGCAGTGAAACGGGATCAGCGGCCGGGCTTCAGCTAGCAGAGATGCGCGGTCTATTTTTAGCCGGGCTCCGGAGCTGCTAGCACGCCTGCTACCATATGTAGCCAGGCGGCCGCTTTTGGACCACGGGTCCTCCTCCTTCCCCACCTCCTCCTCTGGTGTCGGCTGTTCAGTCTGTGTCTTTAAACCCGAACAATGGCTCCCTGTCAGCGCCACAGCTGCTGCTCGACTAACGGGGCTAACAGCCGGTTAGCACGGTGGTCGATCGGAGCTAGCTGCGGGCTAATGCGCCAGCAGACGCCCACATCAGCAGCCTGCTGTGCCCTGCGAAGCTTCCCGAACACACGGCTTCTGCAGCCCTGTATTCAACATAACTGTTTGATGCTGAACTAATCACCAAGCCAAGCCTTACCATGTGTTCTATAGTTAGGGAGAAACTATTAGATTTTATGTGGTGGATTTATTGACCTCCAGTGTGACATCTGACCCAGTGATTCACGGTGGTTTTAGATCAACAAGGTGGTTTTGTGTGCACAGAAAAGTCCCCTGATCAACTGTGGACTGCATGAAAAGTCCCAGCAGCTCTGCATTTTTTATTACTTTTTTATAGGCAATTGTTAACATAATTTACTGTGGTTAAAAGCTTCAAGCACAGGTGCTGATCAAACCTTGTGTTGATCAATCTGTTCAGTCAGGTGTGAATATATCATTAATATTTAAATGAGCTACAGCTGCAGTAGAGCCGCTTTGAACCATTTTAATCGATTATCTGATTTCATGTCATTTTGTTACCGGTTGTTTTGTCAGAGAACGTGCAGTGTTTTTTTTTCTCCATGTATCTGAGCAGCAGGAATTCCTGATTTGTTTTGACCTTTCATAGATGAACAATACACAAGTTACTTAACATCGTAAGCTAGAAGCAGAATAAACATTTATTATACTTATTTATCTTAAATAGTTCACGTGTTGGTTCAGCACAAATCTCATTGAACTTTTCAGCCTCATAAGCTAATTTATTGGCTGTTGAGCCATTTTCAGGAAGGTTTTGATCTTCTGCCAAGCGTATTGTGGCCGGTCAGTCGAACTGAAGCTGAGCAGCGCAGCCGCCTCTGCTCACAGCTCCTGCCTTTGTCCCTCTGTACATCAGCTCTTATCCAGTCTCAGTTTGCGTTTTAATTCTGCTTTGCTCATCAGAAAACACTCTTTGGACATTTGTCATTTCATTTCACTCTCAGACCTGTATGTTCTTTAATGTTGGATTCATCCAATAGCACCTATTTCTGCTAAACTGAGTCAGAAACATGAAACCGTGCAGTAATTCAGCGTCGTAGGAAACCCGGGACCCCTTCACGTCTAATATTGTCCACTGACCTGCCTGGAATTCCCTGGTGAAATATAAGCATCCTCAGTGCAGGACCCAGGTCGTGGGCTCAGATGTGTTACAGCAGAGTCCGAACCAACCCCCCCACCACCTTTAGAGAAGAAAGGAGCTTCATGCAGCTCCCGTTTGTCAGAACGACCCAAGAACCTGCTGTTAACTTTATTAATTGAAGTTCAGTCGCCAGGATTCTGCAGCTAAAACCTGCTGCTGCTTGTAGTTCTGACCCATTTTATAAATCTGTTCTGTACTCCGTCCAAACCTGACAGAAAGACAGGAAACAGGGTGGGGGTGCAGATGAGTTCTAGCATTTATCCACATGAATCTGAGTCAGACCTCGACTCCTGTGGAACTGTAGGACGGTGTAATAATATAATGCTGAAGAGCTCCAACATGGCAGACGCTGGTGTTGCATCACCAGAGGTTTTGACTGTGGCGCTGGGGTGAAAAGTGGGAGAAAGTCCAGAAGGCACAGAGATGAGGACGATTATGAGTCAGTCAGTTTCCTCCTGCAGGGTTCTTCTAAGCCCTGGATGAGTCTGTCAGTTTGTGACCTCTGACCCTGCAGCGGAGGGTTCAGAGACGAAGGAGGCAAACTTAAAGATGCCCCGCTCACATGCACCAAGCATGTGACGGTCAGTTGAGAAGTGAAGCAGAAAATTTGACTCGAGTTTCAACTGTCGGCACAGTTTGGTGAGGAGAGTGTTGGGAATACTTTCTCCCTGAGGACACTTTAACAAAACACATTTCAATTTCTGTGTCCTATGACCATCACACGATTTCTGCCCTCATCATATATATTAGATAGAAAATGTATAAACACATTCTGGTCTTTAAGTGACTGACACCACCCATAGCTGCTGCACAGTAGAAGCAAAAGACGTTATTTCCTGAAAGCTGGGTGAACATTTTTATACAGATGTTTATGACCATGGAAACTGGGAAAACCAGCAAAGTCTCACATTTATTGTCACACATTTGGTTTTAGTTGACAAAGAAATCAGTCATTTCAGCTTTACGGTACTGGTTGGTTTCTGGGTGTGAAAGGAAACGGTGAGTCTGTCGTGTATAATTAGTGCTGTGGAGGTTTAATGAATGACCAGGCAAGTTCAAGTATTTAATCAGAGATGTTGCACAGACTCCAGGCTTCATTCAGGGACCTAAACATCTGTGCTCGACTGACACTAACCATCGTTCCTCCTCTTCATCGTGCAGTGGTGGAACTCCTCTACTGGCGCGATGTGAAGACCACAGGTGTGGTGTTCGGCGCCGCCCTCCTGCTGCTCCTTTCCCTGACGGTGTGCAGCATTGTGAGCGTCAGCTCCTACATCGGCCTGGCTCTGCTCTCAGTCACCATCTGCTTCAGGATATACAAAGGCATCCTGCAGGCCATCCAGAAGTCAGATGAGGGACACCCATTCAAGTGAGTCCCGTTCTTCACCATAAAGGCATCACATCACTTTAAGAACACAGAGCATGAACATGATCGACCCTTGTCTCAGAGAAGTCTGTACGTCTACTGATTTACTGATGTGTTTGAGGATGTTTGTGAAGCTTCACATAGATATGATGATGGGTTTGAGCTCAGCCTGAAACTAAAAGTCTTTAAGTCATCTGCACTGTTTGTGTTAACGTTAGTCTGTTACTGAACGTATTAAATAAATTGTCACTCGGCTTCTTTGCTCCCTGTGACCTTGACAGCAGCACGATGTGAACGTTCTGTAATGTGCACTGTAAAATGTGAGACTGCACCCGTCTGGTTTCATCATAGAAATCAACGACCTGATGAATCAGTGAGTGCAGCAGGTGCTTTGATTAATATATATTTTAGTGAATCACAATAATTTTATCTTGACTTTTAGTTTTTAGTTTTTGCTTCAATCACAAAGAATCAACAGTGAAAAGTTCAGAGGTCACAGTTAAATATAAACACCTAAAAATATCGGTGTCAATCTGAGGTGCTGTTCAGAGTGGATTGAGCCTCGGGCGTGGGTGTTGCTTCATCCTCCCTCCTGGCTGTTTGACAAAACCTTCTCACTGGATTTTATTGAGCCTGCTGTGAAGTAAAAGTCCACATTCGAACAACTGTTTTTATAATCACACTATCATCATCCTCTGTTCTGTCTTTAACCCTTTCTCTGCCGCCCCTCTCAGGCAGTACCTGGACCACGATGTGTCGCTGTCTGAGGACGCAGTCCACAAATACAGCGACATTGTTCTGGCCAAACTCAACAAGATCATCGTTGAATTGCGGCGCCTGTTCCTGGTTGAGGACCTGGTCGACTCCATCAAGGTGAGAACCTTGGCTCGGCTCCTGCTCACACTAACGGGACCCAGAACTGACCAGAGACACTGGACAGAAAAAGAGACACGTTGAGTACAGTGTGTAGACCTGCTGTCCTTTTTGGTAGAATCAGAAGTGTTAATGAGCAGCTCCTGCAGCCGGTTCATGTCCGTAGATCAGTGTTGGTAACAGATGACAGTTACACTCGGAGCTTTCTGAGCCTGCAGCTGTCAGAGGCCTGTCGTCACCTTCCCACCCTCCAACCTGCAGACCAAATACAGACGTGCAGTCACTTCATCGGAGAGCGACCGCACAGATTCCCATAGAGGGTAAAACCGTCTGATTCCTTTAATCCCACGAGGGGAAGTTTGAGCCTCAGGAATGCTTAAAATCCTCAGCAGATTACAGCCCCTGTGTGTGTCTGGATGTTCTCGTTATTCTTCTCTGTCTGATGAATTTGCCGTTGTCGTGCTCGTAGTGCCAGAGGTGAATATTTACAGCCGCAGCAGTGGGTCGTTAAACTGTCACACACGTTAAATCTGGCACCAGTCAGTGAATCAGACTCTTTAACCTCCGGCTGGTTCAGTGTTCGTCATCAACGCGAGCGGGAAACTGTCACGTTACATTAAAGCTCTGTAAGTATTTCAGTCCAGCAGCTTCAGGGTTAAAATCTGTCACGTTCAGCTTCTTCTGATCCTTTTTTAACAGCGTCAGCTGACGGGCACAGACCCTGTGTGAGGGGAGCTGGTCTTAGCTCAGACATGAAACACGTACCATTAGTCCACAATAAACCTCCATCTATATTTATCAGGATTTCTGCTTTTACGTGACGCTGGTTGGACAGAACGCGGCATTTGAAGGCATCGCTTTGGTGTCTGGGAGCTCGTCGGGGCTGAATCTGACTCTGGACCAGAACTATCGTGCACGGTTCACACTGTCAGAGACGCTGTAGCTCAGCGTCTGTTCATAAGGAGAAATGGACGAGTCCATTCAGTCGGATCTTTTTATGTGAAAGTCGTCATGTGAACTCTCTGCTTACTCTCAGGAGTGACTCTGTTCTTTTTTCATTCAGATATAAGTTTCTAACTCACCGGTTTTCTTCCTCCTTTCTGCAGTTTGCTGTGTTGATGTGGATCCTGACCTACGTTGGTGCCTTGTTCAACGGGCTCACTCTTCTGATTCTGGGTGAGGAACTATTATCAGCAGCTGTAGAAGCATCAGTGAAACTGTTGCTGTTAAGCCACCGTTCATCCACCTAATTATTTATTCTATTGATCAGTTTTTTATCTGTGAGAAGCTGCTGAATCTTCAGAAATGAACTCGTCTATTAACAAATGGAATAATTAGACGGTGCAGTGAAATTAGAGCAGAAACTCTGAGTCCAGTTGTTGATTAAAGTTGATCAAATATTTTTTATAATTGATGCATAAAGAAAACGTTTAAATGATTTTTTTCTTTGACTTATTTGATAACAAATCAATAATCTTAGACAAAGACAAGAACTCCTGCGTTCACATCTTCATAATCAGCCTTAAATAATAAAAACAATAAATCATCTTTAGCTCCAGCTTTAATGTGAATGTCTGGTTTTCATTAGTATTACTGTTCTTCAGTCTGTGAAACAGGAGATGAATTAGAAACATTCAGGTCTTATAATGCCACTTTTCTTCTTCTCGCTCAGGTCTGATTGGAGCCTTCAGCTGCCCGATCGTTTATGAGAAACACCAGGTAAGAGCCTCAGTCTTTACCCACCATGCACTGCTTCCTCTGCTACTGCTTTAAGAGAACCTCCCCCAGTAAAACCAGGAGGCCGAAGACGATCAGCAGCAGCCTCCCTCTGTGCTGCAGACGTCACAGGCGAGAGTTTAGTGTTGAACATCATCCTGGTGTCAGCTCCAGCTTCGTAACTTAGAACTTCAGTCATTTGTAAATAGAGGATTTGAATTTAATTCATAGCTTTTAACCCACTGGTCTGTGCTCTGTGTTCTGTGCACACGTAACTGTACATTATTATGATTGACTGATAGATCAATCAATCAGTCTGGTCTGAATATTTTCTCTGTGTGGAAACTAATGTTTCGTGTCTGTGTGTTTTCAGGCTCAGATCGACCACTACCTGGCTCTGGTCAACAACCAGGTCAAAGACGTCGTTGGAAAGTGAGTCTGTTTCCACGTTAACACTGTAACTGAGCTTCTCACAAGTGCTGCAGGAACCACGGTGATAGAAATAACATTTTTAGAACCAACATCAGCGCAGAGATGAGATGTTTAAATCACGAACGTTACTGTGTGTGATATTAAACCAGGTCTGGCAGGTTCATAATGAGATGATGATCATCAGGTTTTATCTGGAAGTTTCTCCTTTCCCCTGCTGCCTGGTGTTTAAACATGTTTATTTCTCCAGCAGGGTTTTAGAATGCTGTAAAATCCAGTTAATATCATGATGTCAGCAGTGCACGTCCCAGTGCGTCTGCACACGTCTGGTAGTGCACAAAGCTGCATTTACAAACTGTAGCTTAAAACACATCAGACAGTGGAGGAACGGAGACACAGGGACTGATGAGAACAGTCCAGCTGTGATAATGAACTAGCTCAGACTTCATGAATGCAGCAGTTTCACGACGTTCACGTTGAATCTTCTCCTTGTTCTTTGACTCTGCAGGATCCAGGCGAAGGTGCCGGGAATGAAACGCAAAACGGAGTGAAGTGAACGACAAGTCGGAGTTTGGAGCGAGGAAGGTGGTCGGAGGGGAGGAGGGGGTGTTTGGGGTGAGGGTGGGAGGCTGGAGGAGGAGAGGAGGGGTCTGGCGTGTTTGCAGCCCTTCTAACTTTATTTGTCAGAAATAATAAACACTTTTTTTCCAGTTCAGAATTCCTTTTTTTGTGTTTTCTGGAGAAGTTGAAGCAGGTTGAAGCCGACGTCGGCTCGATGATATTTACGTCTCCCCTCCTTTTTTTAAATTTTTATTTCAGATCAAGCTTTGAAACGTTTGTTTCCGGGAGAGATGGAAACTCCCAGAAACAACTTCTGATTTTGAATGAAGGCTCTCTCCACCCAGTGCATTGTGGGAGCTCAGATGCTCCTTCATTAAACGTTTTCTTTTTCTCTCGCTGCCCACAGAGAGGTTCTTTTCCTTCGTCTCGTTGGTGTCGAGCGACGACGGCGAGCAGCAGAGACGCCACATTTGTCTTTTTTTCATATTCTCTGTGAGTTAGAAGTATTTTGTGATTATTATTTTTTCCTTCTTACTGTCGTGTCCTCGGTGACGTGCTGCGTGGTTTCGCCTCGATGTGACGAAGGATGAATTTCTGAACGTCTTCGACTTCTGATGAGGCAGCGTGGGGGTGGGGTGGGGAGGGAGGGGGTTGTACAACCATTAAAAACTTCATCGCTTCTGAGTAACTAGCTAGAAACATCTAGAAAACCTTTACCACACGAATAAAACACATAAATTACATCCAAGTGGTTCCATGTCATTGCAGCTGTGTAGTAAAGAGACGGGACACGTTTACATTCATCACGTCAGAGAAAAAACAGAAAAAGTACAAAAAAAACCCAGTGATTTAAAGAAAACAATAACCATAGTGTCTGTGGAGCTGATATCTTAATGAAGTTACAACTTGATGTGACTTTTGATGAAACCTTCGAGCATTTGTTTGTTATGCAAGTATAATTGTGAATGATAAACTTCATACTTCAATTGTGACGATAAAACGCTTGTTTGTGGAATGCATTGTGAGATGTGAACAGTTATCAATAAAGCTTCTAGATGAAGAAAAGTCCAGAGTCCTCGTCTGTATGTCTGTCTCCCTGTGTCTGAGAGATGTGGACGCACGAGAGGAACAGTTTGATGATCCTCAGGTTTGTCTTAGATGATCATCCTGTGTGTGTTTAAATCAGAGAATCAGGAGTTAGGAAACGACTAATTGATTAATTTTACTTCCATACTGTTCAGTGTTTTAATTTGTAATGTCTGTTTTCTTCTTCTGCTCAAAGATTTAAAAAGACAACCAGACATAACGACACTGAGTAATGATTAGTTTTGTCCAGAAAAGTTCTGAACATCTGGTTTGATTAACGTGTAAATCTCAAAGATCTGTGATCAGCCTCCTCCTCAGAGAACTGGATAAAAAAACCTCGAGGAAACTTTTTCTCTCCACAGTTTAAGACTCAGAGAAACAGTTCATAAACTAATTTGGTTTTTATTGACAGTATAGAAATAACGGTTGATACCAAACATCTCTCCTCCAACAACCGTATCTTTTATTATCGAGATTATTACAGCTGTGTTTAAACTGTGGGACACGAATATCAGATTAAAAGATTTACAGCTGCTTCTGTCTACACTAGAAAACTTGTATTAAAGTTTGAAACTCGTTACAGACTCAAATGAACCAGTTTGGTTTTAGGTTTTCCTCGGACGCAGCATCATAACAAACAAGGAGCTGAAGAAGACCATGCGATGTGGTCGACAGCTGCTCAAACGGGTAAGATGTGTGCAGAGATTTTGTTCTTTTGACCTTTTTTAACTTAATCAATCTGTTAATTTGTAGTTTTTGGCCACTAGGGGGCAGCAGGACTCACCAATAAGCTGCAAGCAACAAGTTTTATGCTCAGAGAAGAAGTAAGGACCTTTTTAAAAACCTGAGTTCATATTTTCCACGTTTCTTTTTGTGACGTCTCATTTGTTGTTGTTTTTGTGTCTTTGCTCATTTCTTTCTTCTTTTTCTCATCATCTTTACGTATTGACCTTCTCACAGAGGGGCCCCTGACCCGTCTGACCCCTGACCCGTCGGGCCCCTGACCCGTCGGGCCCCTGGACCTCGCTGGCCGCTCATGACCACAGCTAAATGTAAAGTCCAGCAGGTTTCAGACCTCACAGTAAAAACCCAGTTTCCTGTTATTTCAAACATTTAATGTGTGAAATCAGTTTCACAGCAGTACGAGTCCTTTAAAACCTGGACCAGGAGACTGTTCAAAACCTAATCTGACTCTGAGAACTGATTTCAGAGCTGGACTAAATTAACCTTTTACTGTACTAGATTAACACGTAGACCCAAGACCACATTAGTCCAGGTCTCCCTAGATGCTAAAACCTGTTAAACGTTCAACTTTAAATTTATGAACAGTCGAAGAAAATAAAGAAAAAACACAGTTTTGTTTGGAGAAGTCTGATTTAATCAGTTTTTAGACGCCGATAACACGAACACTCAGTAAACTCTGTATAAAAATCAACCAGCCAACAATAAAATCTGTGTTTAAAGTGTTTAAAAATAAATTCATGCATCTGAATATTTTTCTGTTTCATGTACATTATGACACGAATCATCACAGAAACACGTTTCACTGCAGCATGTGAGGACCTGTTGGTTTTCTCTACGTCTGACACAGATGAACACGTGAACTCTGCACCTCACAACAGCACGCTGACGACGGTTATTAACATCTCATCACGGTTCTGTTTTTAGATCACACGTGTGCCACAGAATCAAAGAACGGCAGAGAAGCATCAGTGTTTTAATGTTAATCATCTTCTGCTGGAACAGACATAAATTAAACTTTAGGTTCAGTTTAATAAGTAAAACTTTCATTTACTTTTATTTTCTCTCTCAAACTGTTTTAACGTCCGGTTTCGCTCAGAAGACAAAAACCTGTTGAGTGTAATGTTTGATTTTCTTTCTTTAGGCAGCAGCAGCTGTTTCACTGCTGGAAAGTAACTAAGGACATTTACTCATATATGAGGTACTGAAATTATTATTATTGTACTAACTATTTTGTTGTATTACTACAAATATTTCCTGGTTTTGCTTTGAATCTTTATGCATTTGAGCACCGACAGTGAATTAATTCTCTGATTCTAATTAATAAATTGATCAGCTGAACCGTTGTTTCTTATTCATTATGTCAGACTTTAACAGCAAAATAGGAAATTTAAAGGATGTGTTATATGTAAAATATAAATATTGCTGTATAAGTATATACTCATTTAAACACCTGATGTTTTATATATGATACAAATATCGTGTGAAAATTAAAATTCCTTCATATCTTCTTTCTGTCAAAATAAACAACACATTTTTTCATATTCATTTTTTAAGTATTTAATGGGACTTTTCAGGCTTAAATTGTGATTAATCGAGTTGTTTGTGATGTAAATAAGTGAAT
>JAUBNQ010000007.1:21317684-21330798 GCA_032353495.1 Ctenopoma kingsleyae | reverse complement strand
TGTTGCAGATTCCTAATTACGGCACATAGGAGCTGATTTACTAAAGGTCTGCGTGAACTAAACCAGTGGTTCTCAGCGTTTCTTAGTCGCGACATGCTACAGCAGCTGCAGGTTAACGTCTACGTCGCCAAAACGCACGTTTTTTTCCTTTGTTTACTTTTTCTGCCGTGTCACAACAGTGTGACATCATTCAACTCTACAAACTAAGATGATAAGATTAATTCTGGACAAACATTGAACTAGAAAACCAGTAAAACTACTTAAAAATCAATTTCATTAAAAACCTTTTTTGGGACAACCATGACCTGGATGACTGAGAATCTTCACAGACAATACTGAAAGTCTGCTTGAGGACAAATGGCTGCTGTTAATCAAGTGATGAGGAGGCAATGAAGATATGAAAGAATGTGTTGAGAATGCGTGTTATTACATTTGGAATGACAGAAGTGTGTTAACGGAGCCTTGTTAACAGGCCGTGAAATGTTTTAGTATGAAAACAAGCGCCTGTAAATACATGCTGGACAAAATGCAGAATTAAGTGTCACTAAGGCTGATAACACACACACGCACAGAAAAACTGAGCTAAAGTTACCCTCAGCCTGCTGTTTGTTGCTGCTCTTCTTCCTCCTGCTCACAGTGAAACAGGAATTCTTCAGCTTTCACTCTCTTTTTCTTTTGGCTGCATCAGTTTTCACCATGGTGTCCACGTCCTTCTGAAACACCTGCGTTCACCTGTGCAAAAAAAAAAAAAAAAAATCACATAACTTTTCTTTCTAAAGCAGAAAATGATCCCAAGTCTAAAAAGCTGAATGTGAAATGGAAAATTTGCCCAGATTTTACAAAAACTGAAAGTCTTTCATCACCGCTGCACCACTTCAATAACTCTCCTTTTGGACAATACATTTATTCATTCAGCAAATTAATTGTACTTTCTGTAAATTATATCAACCTACATGAAACTCTAACGTTTAAATCAGTAAATTCTCAACAACAGTGTCTTTAGCTTCACCGAGGACCTGGAACATGATCCAGAATATGTGACACTGCCACGCACTGATTTTCCTGCAACGATTATCCACAAAGAATGTTTTGTTTTTGTTCCCATCAACAGTCAGAAAATAATCAGGTTTATGTGCTGCAGTACTGACTGTGGTCGACAGGTGGCGCTCTGGTTACAGCGTCAGACCTGCCGTGTGTGTGAGTGTGTGTGTTTCCTGCCCCGGCACAATGATTTGTATTAGTAGACAATAGCGGCGCGCTCAGTGCTTCACCCCCCATCCACCCCCCATGGATACACTCACATGCGCGCACACTGACCGCGCACGCGCTGTGTTTGCCGACATGAGTTTAAACCATTATTGTCGTTGAGAAAACAAAGCCCGCCCCCCCCGCCTGGGAGCTTTTACGCACACGCGCAAGCGCGCGCACACGGTCCGGCAGACGTGCGCTTTTACGCACAAGCTCAGAACGGGATTTTACGCACACATACACAGAGAGGTGAGCGTGTGACGCACTCTGCAACTACACGAGCAAATACAGGTAGAGGTGCACGCGCACATAAATGCCGAGAGAGAGAGAGAAAGATTAAAGAACGCAGATGAAAAAGACAGGTTTGTGTTGTTGGAGACATTAGAGGTCGTCAGCGCCTCCGTTTGGAGACGGAAGGACGGAGAGAGGAAGAAGCAGAAAAGAGGATTTGTTGACAAAATCACCAAGTTGGAGAAGCTCCTCCTCTTCATGATGTCGTGGAGTCGGAACCTCCTTAATTACTAATTTCTCCACATCCAAGCCACGCTCTCTCTCTCTCTCTCTCTCCACTCTTCCATCCATGCATCTCTCATCCTGACCCTCCTTTCTCTCCTCTCTGTCTCTCTTTCGTTTCCAGCCCGGATAACGGAGGTGGACGAGCTTGGAGTTGCTGTTATTATTTTTTTTATTATTATTTATTTCACATTTTTGGGAGACCCGCCACCGGGCATGGAGGATGTAAAAGACCCGCCGACCGTCCACCGGTCCTCCTCCTTCAGCATCAAGAGCCTCCTGCTGCCTTCAAAGTGCGACAGACCGGACTCCGTTGCTGCTGCCGCCGCCGCCGCCGCCGCGGTCGTCGGATTCCCCGGGACCCTCTCTCCCTCACCGGGCTCCGATTCTGAGAAGTCGCTGGACCCACCGGAGGTGGATTCCACGGCCGCGGCTCTGGACCCGGAGAAACCGGGCAAGGAGGAGCAGGAGGGAGAAGAGGAGGATGAGGACGGAGGGGGAGGCGGAGGCACCAAGGCAACAGCGGAGCAGAACAGTAACGGCAATAACAGCGGGAAAAACGGGAAATATGACAAACCTCCGTTCAGCTACAACGCCCTGATCATGATGGCCATCCGGCAGAGCCCCGAGAAGAGGCTCACGCTGAACGGCATCTATGAGTTCATCATGAAAAACTTCCCGTACTACCGGGAGCACAAGCAGGGCTGGCAGAACTCCATCCGGCACAACCTGAGCCTCAATAAGTGCTTCGTTAAGGTGCCCAGGCACTACGACGACCCGGGAAAGGGCAACTACTGGATGCTGGACCCGAGCAGCGATGACGTTTTCATCGGGGGGACTACCGGGAAGCTCCGCAGACGCTCCGCCACCTCCCGGGGAAAGCTGGCTATGAAGCGCGGGCTGCGCTTCGCTCCTCTCGGCTTGGGGATTAACGAGCGGGCGAACAACCCTCTCTACTGGCAGATTTCCCCGTTTCTCTCTCTGCACCATCACCACCACCATCACCCGCACTACAACGGATCCTCACCCGGGTTTTTGAACCAGGCGACCGGCTACGGGTCGCTGCTTCCCGCCGTGGAGCAGCTGAGCAACGGAGATCTTGGACGCTCCATCCTCGGCGGGTCGGCCGCCGGCGCGTTAGGGTTGACGAACAGTTACGGGATGAGCACGTCGCCGGTCGGACTTCTCTCCGGACAGACTGCTGGGTATTTTGTCTCAGGGACCCAACACGCTGCTGCAGCAGCACCGGGACAGCCGGGAGGAGGACCGCCGGCTCCGCCGCCTCCTCCGCCGCCGCATCTCCAGCAGAGCGCACCGGGATTCGGCGGCTTGGCGACCAGCGGCTCCCCGCAGTCCCTGCTGTCGGACTCCCTCAGAAACAACTCCTTACCACCCTTCTCCTCGGGCGTGTCCGCGGGCTTCCCCGGGATGCTGTCCCATCAAAAGAGGGTGACCCCAAACGCTTTCCTAAACTGAACTCGCCCCCACCCTCCCTCTTTTCTCCTCCGTGGACTGCGCCGGGACGAGGACGCACAACAGACGCGATGTTAAGGGCAAAGAATAAGCGGTAAATATCAAACTCTGGTCGCAAAAAATATATATGAAGTGAAACATTTGGGCCATATTCTTCCCCGAAGTGCGACGGGTTTATTTTGATGATTCTTTCGCATTTCACTGAAAAAGGGACGAACTTCTGTTACCGCGGGCTGAACCACCGTGAACTAGACTTGCCAAAGGTAACGCTGCAAGTAGATTTCAAACTATTTATATCTGTACAAAGATTTTCAGTACTTCCGTTCAGTCTTTTATTTATGTTTTGTATTTATTGTACAATGTATTTAAATTCTATTCGTCAGTGTGTTCACCGTCAGTATTGAGGACGGGGGGGTGGGGGTGGCTGTGGGGGGGGGTTAGAAATTATTTATGAATTTTGAGACAATCAAGAAGAAAAAAGATCAAAAGTTTTTTCTTCTCTCTTGTGGGTAGAATAAGTAACTGAGGAGCAATAAAAGCCTTAAAGTCAGCACAAACAATCAGGAGCAGAGAGAGAGGAACGAACCATATCTGTGCTCAGGCCGAACCACCAACACTTCTCCTCCTGCCACGCAGCAGCAGTGAAGGTGAAGATTAAACAACCAATTAAACGCTTATTCATGAAATTATGCAAACAACACGTGAGTTTTTAATATGCGTGTGTGTGTGTGTGTGCGCGCACAGGCCTGGAGGAGCGTAAAACCTGCTGCGCATGTGCGTTAAGGCCCGCAGTGCAAACAAACGTCTCCGTAACTTCAACAAAAAAAGATAAATTCAATTTAACGCAACATGCTCCGGTTTCCCAGCACAAGTTTGACAGTGAGCGCTGGACGGGGGCGGGATGGAGGCCTCTGGATGCAGAAACCGATTCTTATTTTAACCGAGCAGCTCCAAACAATCACCAGGCCATGCTAACACACACACACACACACACACACACACACAGACAGACACACACAGAGCTGTTCACAGGTGAAAAACGTTGTATCTCCAATCTACTGCTACTAACAAAAAGTGAAGATTCATGAAGGTTTATTTTTGGGCCTGAAAATAATTTCACTTTTCCAGATCTTTCAGCCACACGTCCTGGTCTTCCTCCACACTTTCAGTTCCTTTAGGTTTTGATTGGACAACAGAATAATCCGTGTTTCAGAATTAGCTCCAGAGTTCAAGGCCTCTGCTGCTGAGAAGCTGAAAAAAAAAGAAAGAAAAACTTCCACAGAGTCAATAAAGTTGGAGATACAAGGTTTTCAGTCAACTGCAACAACGTATATGCAACTTATTATTATTTTTATTATTATTTGATTATTTTTGGGAGTAAAACCTGCAGCAGTGTGACCTCAGCAGGAAGAGACGACATTTACAATCCGATACCGATATTATTGTCTGTCGTGACCGTGATACCGATACACAACTTTTTCTTTTAACTTTCATAATTAAATGCTTCACCACGTTTTTACATTTACATTATAAACGCATTTAAATGTATAACATTGATATCAAACGTAACTTTAAAGCTAAAAACACTTAGATGTGTTTTCGGGCTCATTTCAAAGTGCTGGTTCCATAAATACACAGTTTTTTTTCTCTCAAACTCATTAAAATGATTCATTCCTCCATAAACCATCATTTTAAATAATTGTTTAAATTCTCAGTCGAACCACAGTGTTAAGTTTTAATGTGGTTCCGCTTTAGCTTTAGCTTTAGCTGCTACAGAAGCACAAATTCAGACAGAACAATAACACAAAGTTTATGTGAAACATTTTAATCAGTGTTTTTTGCAGGTTTAAACGTACAAATTAGACGCAAAGCTGCACAAACTGGTCTGTTCACATTTTAAGTTAAGTTAAGTGTGTTTTACATCAGCGGACTGTATTAGAAGAAGTAAGAATCATGTTCCTGCTGTTTGTAAAGTAAAAACATCATACAAGCTGCGTTTGACTATCAAACTATCGACTGCTGTGATATCGATCGGTCGGCTGCTGTCTGAGCTCTGCAGCTCGACCCTGGTCAAATAAACGGTGCATCTGCAAAACTACAGCAGAGAAGACGATGCAGCAGAAAAAGTTGATGAGCAAAGTAAAAAAATAAATAAAAAAGCAGAAGGTTTCAGACACGGACAGGAGAGAAATGTGATGTAAAATGTTCTGGTTTAAAGGAAATAAAGACGTTTTTCAGGAATAAATTCAGGTGTAAATTGATTGTATGGCATTACTGAATATTTTGATAAAATGATCTGTGATTTTTATTGTAACACAAACATCCTGTAAATGAGCTGCAGGTTGAATCTAATTCTACTTGATTTAAATTCAGCTCTCAGAGTTTTCCAAACATAACTCGTGTGATTTTTTTTTTTTAACTGTCAATGTTTCAACGAGCTGCAAACAGGAACCCAGCAGCTGATGAACAGATGGATTCTCTGAGCTTTGTTATGTTTTTTCTTACAGTGACAGAGAAACTTATTTAACCTCCGACCAAAATAAAAGCCCCCTGAAGCTGAAACGAGGCTGACCTTGTCCCCCCCCACACACACACACACACACACACACACAGACACACACACACACTCACTCAGCTACATCTGGTTTTGTAAAAATATTGTTTTGGGGTTTTTTGTTTCTAATTTTTTCGCACTTTTGTCGTTAGCGTTCACTTGTACGACGTCTGTTTTGTCTGTTTCGTTGCTGTTTGTCTGTTTTTCTTTTTCAGAGAAACTAAACTTGATTAAAAAGTATGAAATAACCTGACGCAGAGTTTCTGCCTGACTCCTGTGTACAGACAAATAAAAAGAAATGTAGAGAGGCCACACACTTTTTCCTTTTCTGAAAAGTTTATTTATGTGAGTTTTATCAATTAATTTTTACTTAAAATTTTTTTAGTTTCAGTATTTTTTTTGAAAAATTTTCTTTTCTTTTGTTTAACCGATATTTTAGTTTTAGTTTATTCAGTTTGACTTATTCATACTGTTTTATTTGATTTTCAGAAATTTTAAACTCTGGAAGTGATTTTTTTTATTTGTTAATTTTTTATCAGTGGCTTCAGAAAAAGAAATGAACAATTTCTGATGAGTTTTCTTTTAGAAACCTTTAAAACAGCTCTACGAGTTATTCTGAGACACTGATTTATAATGATTTGCGAGAGCTTTATATATTTCTTTACAGCATTATGGATCTGTTGATGTCTTTAATTTAACAGTTGATTTTAGATGCGTTTACATCCAAATATTTCAGGAGGGTAAAATTTTAACATGGATGTTTATCGTGCATCTTTCTTTTCTGAGAAAAGTTTGAACATTCAGTTCTATTTTATTATTATTTTAACTCTCAGCCCATGTTATGACTTTCATCGGCGTGAAGGGTCACGTTTTTAAAATTCCTACAGGCCTCATCGTGTTGCAGTTTGACTCTGGATTTCTAGAAGTTGCTTTCTAACGCTGACAGTCTTTGATATTTGATGAGGTTTATGAATATTTTGCTTCACACACAGTTTGAGCTGCTGGGACCCAGCAGTGTGTGAGCTTTTCATCATTTAATCTACTATTACTGTGCTCACCTAAAAATAAAAGCTAAAATGAGAGAAAAGCAAAGCTTCACATACAGCAAATTAAAGCAGGTCCATGGTTTTAATTGTGTTTTATTTGTAGAGTTTTGTCCTGAAGATTTAATGTAAACACTAATTATTATTTATTATCTTTCTTTCTGCAGCAGACACATTTTAATTGTCTGCTACAGAATCTAATAGCACTGAGAGATTTGATTTTAAAAATCAACACAGGGAATTATATTAAATTATCATTTTCCTTGCTCCCGGTTTCCCTATAAAATAAAACAAGACTTTAGTGGAGTCAACTCAACATCTCTCGTTAACTCAGTGTAAATGTATTTAATGTATTTTGTTTTTAAAAAACATCTGAAAACTCACATGTTTAAAAAGTATTTAAAATGAGACACAGACACACACACAAATTGTCTAGCACTTAACAATTCCTAACATGTTCTTTATCTTGACAAGTTGGGTCTTATCAGGGCTCTTAGTTTGTAGTAACTCAGTATTTACAGAAGCCGAATGGTAATTTCTTGTGTCTTCTCCTTGTAAGTCGCTTTGGATAAAACCGACTGACAAGTAAAGTAAAGTAAAGTAATGTAAAGTAGTTTTTGTTAAGTTGGATGAATGAACTAGTGAAAATTCAGTCAAATTCTTAAATTAAATGTTTGAGTCTGGTGATGAAAACATTCATAGAGGTTTGACTTTAATATATGTTAAACTTTCTTTTCATGATAAAAACTATTTGACGAACATTAGAATTAAAAAAATTCACTGCTGCCTCAGACGAAGCCGACCGCTCATGACAAATTTAACTTATTCGTAAAAACTGTATTAAACCGGAATAAACCATCAACTTAATATTTAAAGTTTATAGAACTTGTTTTTTCAAAGCAGCAGTGGAACTGAAATGTTAAACAAACTTAGAATTCAGTGTTTTCTAGTATGTTTTTATTTTAAAAGTCTCATTATCAAATATGAATAATACTGATATGTGATATTATTCTGTAAAATATAACAATATATTGTTTAAACATATGAAAAGTTGAAATGTTTACATCACTCTTGTAAAGAGTCTGTACTATGTACAGGAGTAGAAACGATTCAGCACCAACCTTCTTCATGGTTCACACTGTTTTTATTATTATTATTCTTATTGTCAAATATTTAATCCTGACTTTGTGATTTATTAAAAACACTCAGCAAGTTTTCACCATGAATGTTTTCTTTCAAAGTAGAAAAGCGTATAATATTTTAGGAGCTGTAACTTCTCAAACAGAGCATGCTGAATGATTTGAATTAACTCCACTCACAGTTTTAAGTTAAAAGAATTTACGTTAGAGGAACTGTTATTTCTACATCGTGACATTAGAACTACACAAAATAATTAAGCAGAATTAGCTTGAAAATGTAAAATGTAGATATTCACGTAAAGCTAATATATATTAAATAAATATCTAGTAGCTTATTAGATGCTGTGTCTCAACTTTTACTTCTGGCTTCGCTGAAGTGTTTAAACCACAAAACATTTCTCTGTTTGTTTGTGTCTCTGTTAAAACTTCAGACGTTAACACAAACCATCGGTCCAATATAACGCACTAATGCAAAGCACAGGAGTGAACAGACGCAGAAATATGCTCTGATGTGGACGATGTGACAAATTATTCATAAACTCAGACCAATAATTTATCACGCAGCTCAAAATGTTTGGTAAAAAAAGCGTTTTTAACGAATTTTAATTCATATTTAATATATTTAATATCAGTATTGGAAGAAAAACAGGTTTTCATGGCTGTTTCCATCTCTGTCCACATGTCCCTGTCTCTGTCTGCCACGTCTCTGATGTTCATCTCTGTCTCAGTCTGTCTCTTTCTATCAGTGCTGGACGCTCGCTGTCTCTGTCTCGTTGTCTTTCCCCGACTCTTTGTCCGTTTGTCTCTCTGCTGTCTTTGTGTCTCTGCCTGTATTTCCGTCCATGTTGTCTGTCCACGCACGTCTCATCATTTGTCTGTCGGTCGCTGCCTGTTTCTCTACCACACTGTCTCTACATCTGTCTTCTTCATTTTGTCTTCACTTTCTGTCTGTGTCTCTGTCACTTCCTGTTTGTGTCTGTCTTGCTGTCTTTGTCTACCTGGTTTTGTCTGTTGCTGTCTGTCTCCTTTTGCGTCTCAGTATTTGTCTTCTCTGTCTTTGCCTGGATCTGTCTTTCTCCGTCCACCTGTCTTTGTCAGTCCTTCCCTGCATGTCCTCTTGTCTCTGTCCTGCTTTCTTTTCTTCATGTCTTCTTGTTTCTGTGTTGTTGTTCATTTTTGTGTCTGTCTTTTGTCCATGTCTTCTTCTATCCTCTGTCTCTCTCCACATGTTTATGTCCTGCCTGTTACTTCTATCAGTTTCTGTGTCTCCATCCAGCTCCACGTGTTTTGCTCTCTGTGTCTCTGTGTTATGTCTGTCGTCTGTCTCTGGCCCTGCTTCAGTCTGTCCTCGCTCCCCAACATGTCTCTGCAGCTTTAAGAGGAGTTTTCTGTCCCTCTCTGCACTCCAGTCTGTGTCTCTATGTCTCTGTTTTGATCTGTCTGTGTCTCTGCAGCTTTAAGAGGAGTCTCTCTGGGAGAATTTAGGTCAGCGCAGCGCTTCAGTCGGCTCACTTGTTTTGGCAGCTGGGGCAGCCCAGAGGGGTGGGGCTGAGCGGAGGGGGAGGGTGCATAGTGATGTAATTTTGTACCAAAGGCAGTGATGTCAAACCTCCCACAGACTGGTCCAAAATCACTGAAACCCACTAGTCAGCAGCAGGTCCACACCCCTAAAACCTAGACCAACATGGAAGCAGCATGTAACGACCAAAGCCGACTCGCAGTTGGTCGTCTGTCGCCAGGACACGGCAGCAACAGCCAGAAACTCCAGGATTTACTGTAGTTTTATGGAACCATTTGACTCTAAGTTCAGGTTTCTGCAGACGAACAGGTCAAGCAGTGATTAATTAGTCATTATTGATCATATATGTTTGTATTATTAAAATGATTGACAGTGTGTTCTGGGGATTAATGTTACCTTAAACGAGTTAGAGCAGCATATGTTGGGACCAGTAAAACACTCAAACACGCTGCGTTCAACCAAATTCCAAACAGTTTTGATTGTTTTCTATGTTTTGCATGTGGGCTCGTTTTTAACAGTGAGTTCAGTTACTGGCTGTGAACTGTGCAGCGTCCACACAAACACACACAGTAAAACCAGTCGCTGCCTCCTGATGAACACGTGAATCAGCAAACTGGATCTGTGTGTTTTTAACCCGACAGTGGAAACATGTCCACATTGGGGTAGATGGATGGGGGCGTGGGGGGGGACGGGGACGCGGCTGCCCTGCAGGGCTGATAAGTGCTGGTGATTGAACGTTTGGACTGCCCCCGTCCCCTGCAGGGACGTAGTTTTACACTCTGTCAGCAGCACACACACACTGTGCCCTCCTGTTAAACCGCAGCTGCTCGCTCTGATGTGGAACCGCTGCAACTGCTGTTCTGAAGCTGACTCACAGAATAACAGAACATGAGGGAAACATCAGTGGATTTTCTCAACACGAGAGACCACAGGTCTGACATGAAACCTGTTAGATGATAATCAAACAGCAGGTGGGAGATGCTGTCAGGGTCTGGAGTGAATTCAGGCAGATGGACGCATGAGTTGTTCGATTCCCAAGTTTACACGGTGAACACGAAACTTTAGTTTTAGGTTATTTCACCAGAACGATGTGATTCATTAAAATAAACTTCTCTCATTCTAACATTTTTAATATCTACGGTATGTATTTATTCATCTGCACCAAACAACCAGACACAGAATTCAATTAACAATCTGACATGTTGTGAACTAAAGGGGTTCTCTGGGTGTTTTCTGTTGAGGCAGGAGATTCATTTCTGAATGGAAACCAGTCAAACAAACTGTGGCAGTGTCAGATTTGACGACTCGGTCATAACTGAATGCAACCACCGCTCAATTAAGGTTCGTCTGCCGACAAATTAAATTCTGCAGACGACACAAACAGATTTCTCTGGACAGGCTTCATTTTTCATCTGTAAGTAAATGAAAAAACACATAAAGCTCACGGCTGATTTTATTTCTCAGACTCGAGACATGAGAAAGTTGGATAAGCTTCAGTCGTCCAACAGTTTGTTGCAGTGAGTCTCCTCCTCCCAACACTGACAAATCTGAGCTCTCTGGAGCTAAAAGTGGGTTGAAGTGATGAATAAAGGATGCACACTGACCTCTGACCCTCGTACTGCTGGCTGCTGAGCCTGTGATGCAGAAACTGAAGCAAACTGTGCTGGTGTTTGGCTTAGTGGCTGTTTGAGTGAAAGGACACAATTATTCAACACTGAAGCAAAGAAGTAATTTAAATATGACTTAGTTACTGTGTTAAACAATAACTGTGGTGGTTTTACGAACAATGCTTTGATTCTACTCACTGTAACGTTGGTGGAACCTGAACCTGGTTTTAGCTCATTCATCTGTGTGGTAGAGCTGAAAAACACATCAGTGAGACGCAGCACTGACTGACTGACTCATCTCATTTGTCTTAAATATGCACTTTATGTCTACTTATGCACTGTAAGGTTCAAAATATCACGCTAACATACTGAGGTTACTGAAAAATATGTTTCTATACAACCAACCTGAAACCTGATCACATTTTAAGTCTTCAATGAAAAGACAGAAGTGTAAAGAAAACCTGTTCAAAGGGAATCTGAATATTACTGGTATTGCAGAGACGTGTCTGCCTTATACACACAGACTTCATGCAGGTGGATACAGGCTCAGAAAAAAACATTCACAGACCTCATGCAGGTGCAATTTGTCAAGAAAAAATATTATTCTATGCAAATTGACCATTAGCGTCTGTTACAGTTAAGATTCGTATTATTGTATCAAACAAAGAGGCACAAGAACGATGACGGGGTGAAATGAGTCAGCATCATGTTGTGCATGATGCAGCCTGCATGTTCCAAAGGAAGGGGTGTCTGCAAGAGAAACAGACATCGTGACCAAATGGGAAGCTGTCTAAACATCAGGGAAGGACATAAAAGAACATTTCTATATGCAGCAGGCAGGACTACTCACTGTTACAGACTGTTGAGCCTCTGACAGCTGTGTAAGCTAAGTCCAAAGTCATTTACAGTCCATCTTAAATTAAATGCTGCCAGCTCACAAACACAGGTTCCACTGTGACTGTTTCCTTCCCTATTATACATTTGTGAAGCTGATGTTCATATTGTATTATTAGTATTGTTTAAGAAAGTATTTCAGCATTTGCAGTTTTCTTTTCTAGCATGTTTTGTATGGGAGAAAATCACGATCACAATGATTTCGTGTTCATAGTTCTAATTGCAGAGGTTTGCAGATGCATGCAGGAGTTTTCACATCCTGCAGCAAGAAGCATGCAGCTGCCTTTAGTGTATTATCTCCACCTGTAGGTTAGCTGGACAGCACATCATCACCTTTTGTTGTGTGTCTGTCTTTGTATGTTAAAAACTTGAATAACTGTGTCTTGTATCTGAACAACATCATTGTTTTTAGTTCCTTATCTAAAGCAACAGTATTTTAGTGAACTTGTGCATAGTAGGCAAATGTCAGGTGTTGCCATTTATGAGTCCCAGTGAGGCGCAACAGTGTGACTCAAACTCGGTTTCCATTCAAATTTTGTGCAAATTTAAACAAAATTTGAGAAAATTGTCAAAATAAAACTTCAAGAGCCTTTCACTCTGACGTCGTTATGAGAGGGTGGGGTTATGCACTGTTTTCCAGTCCAGGCAAACTGATCTTTATCAGACTCTGAGTGACAGTATCTGTGCTCTGTGCTGCCCACGAGCTCAACAAAATAAAAGTCAGGATACAACAGAGCATCACAGTGTACACACTCAGGTCTGATTCTCTTTTGTCTGCCGTCATGTCAGGTATTTCTGCCCATAATCTGTTTGATGGGGGTGGTCTCAGAGATCAAAACATGAGCCTGCAGACGTGGTCTCTGCTGCTCAGCTGTTCACGCCCGACTGAGCCACAAAAGCCTCGAGGATGGACGCACACATCAGCGGGACGACAAAGTCCCCTGTTCTGTACTATCATTTAGGTTCAAGCTGAACGAGGCTGCAGCGTGTGTGCATGAGACACTGCAGACTGTGTTGTTGCTGACACTGATCAATGATCGGTATCAATTTTTACTCTTTTAATGACAACTTTTACATACCATGCACATATTATACATCAAACTCTTCAGCTACTTCTCCTCTCT
>JAUBNQ010000007.1:21282693-21293814 GCA_032353495.1 Ctenopoma kingsleyae | reverse complement strand
GGAGCCTCAGAGTAAAATATAAACCCTAATATAAGCATAGTATGGGCACTTTAAGATGATTTAATATTTACTTGATGCTTATGAGAACAAAACATCAGCAATAACTGCTTCTCTTGAGTTCTGAATCATAGGAACTCCATAATTTTGGTGTGCAGTTTGAGTCTTTAGACTTTGAGTCTAATGTTTGGCAGGATGGAGGCATAATTTTCAGGCAGCGTTCAGTGGACAGCATTAATATCACCATCTGTCCTGCAGGGATTTACTGCGGTTAACTGATCAGGATTTTACAAGCTGTTTGCAATAAACATATTCAAACATTTTCAAACAACTGCGAGCTCTGGGTTTGTAATGCGACCTAATGCGTCTGAGGCCTGTATGGACCGTTGCATGTAGCTGCGTTTCTCTTAGGTGTAATTACAGTCGAGTTTCCAGGACGATTGTCTCTGGTTACAAAGTGCTGCAGGAAGCAAGAGCAGCAACTAATCAGATGTAATACAGGAACAAGCTGCAGATTAAAGGCTGCTCGTGATTTGTACGGCCGGCATTTTTGAATATGTTTCTACGTGTCATCACTGTTGATGAAAACCACATTAGTCCAAGTCAGGTTTTAAAGCTGGGCTGTCGTAGGAAAACTCGGGGAACATGAAACATGAACAGAAAATTCTGGAGACATTAGTTTGGTTTTTGTATAATTTTTTACATAAAAGTAACTAGGTACATTTACTCTAGTACTGTACTTAAGTACAATTCTGAGGTACTTTTTAAAAACTTTACTTTTAGTAAAGTACAACTCAGAGGGAAATATTGTACTTTTACTCATTCATTTTAACATCATTAGTTACTTGTTGCAGGATTAGATTCTTATAAAAATCATGATAACAATGATAATAATATAACACGGATGTATCATGTATGGATTAAAGCTCCTGTTTCTATATAAGATGATAAAATGACAATTTATCAAACAAATCTGGACTAAACTTCTACATTTGTTACAGTTGAGGACTTTTACTTTTGTACTTTAAGTAAATTTTAGATAATATACTTCAGAACTTTTACCTGAGTAGAAAAATCAAATGATACTTCTACTTGTAGAGTATTTTTCTGGGAACGTACTTGCACTTTAAGTTGAGTATTGAGTTTTTGTACTTTATACACCTCTGGTGTCTATTTATTTAAACGTGCTGTGTTTCACAGTCTACCCGGTAACTGATGATTCATCAGACCAAGAAGGGGAGCGTTGGCTGATAATCAGGCATCTGGAAACCATGACAATCAGAGAGCAGGAAGACCTCAATCAATGAGACAGGACACACACACACACACACACACACACACACACACAAACACACAGTGAGTTCACTGTACATGTACACACAGAAAATAATAATATGCATACAGTACAGCAAACCCATAAGCATCTATAGATACTATACACACACACCTGGTGTTCAATAGATGCAGTATGAAGAGACACAAAGTGCACGAAGTATGGAAACAGTGAAGTAATTTCCCGACTGTTGTACAATCACAGCTCGTCATAATTTAGTCCTGATGGTTAATAATCATAATGAGCAGCAGATCAGTCTCGTGATCAGAAAGAAAGAAACCACTTCATTCAGCAGTTGTAATAAACACACAGGAAATAACTCGGTAAACGAGCAGATTTATGACAAATGCAGCTGCCACGCTGAGTCTGGATCAGTTCATCGCAGCCCTGTAACAAGTTCAAAATAAAGGATTCAGTCACTGCCTATGCAGAACTGAGTTACCTGCCTCGCTACAGCTGTCATCAGATCACATCACCACAAATCAGTTTCCTGATGTGCAGCTAATTACATCAAACTGTATCGATCCCAAAGACAAATGAGGTCTGAGCTTTAAAGTCAAACTGGCTTCCAGCAGAGAGACGGCACTGAAAACATATTCAGAGCAGTAAGACGATAAATTAATACATGATGAGTTGGATGTGTGACAGGTTTGTGTCTCTGTGTGAATATTTTAAATAAGAATTGTCTGTTTGTGACTGTGGAAAACATTTGATCATCATTTATACAGTGAATATCGATTGTACCACTACTAAATCTTACAGTACTACATAGACTTAAACACTTTTACTTTACTTTTCACAAACCTACTACTGTTAAACCCAATACCATTAGATGTAAAGGTCAAATCTAACACGGATCCCATATGAAGAGATGGTGCCAGGAGGACCTTTAAACTGTTTAGTACTAAGGACAGTACTTCATTACTTTCATAATTACAGCTGAAAAAAACTGACCTCTAACGCGGACAGATGAGACCAAAAATCTCCAGGTCGTTAAGAAGTGATTGGAACAGCGTGGTGTGTTCAGGTTCATCGGTTAGTCTGAAAACTGCATGGACACCTGGGAACATGCTGAGTGTCTCTGTCGGACAGTAACACACATACGCCCACACAGATGTTCTTTACCTCAGCCCCAAGAGGAGACTCACACACACAGCTCATTTCCGTGCACGTGCTCACACAAACACACAGCCATTCATACACACAACGTGACATAGGTGCACGTTGTGTGTATGTACACTCATACACATTCACTCCAAGACATGCGGTCATGCAGACAAACATGCAGAAAGACACTCACAAATTTCACACACAGTTGGACGTACTGATGTGCGCACATATACATACACTCATGTTTCCATCAGTTTGTTACGTTGACCTACATTAATTTCCTGGAGACTTAGAATAACAACAGCCACGACTTCTGGAACCCAAACCCAACATGTGTGCTTTGGGAACTTGCTTTTTGTCCCCACAGTGTGAGGCTTACGTTCCAATAACATGAGTAACACAACGCACACAGAAGCGGGGGCGATGACACACAACATGTCAGATCTAAACAGAGGAAGAATTGCAGGCCAAGACATAACAGATGAGTCCTCTCAGGCAAAAAAACAGATTAAAGCTGGACAACACTGTGCTAAGAATAGTACTACTGCTAACACTAAACGTACTACTACAACTACACTTTGTTCACTGAACAGTTAAACTGGGACACTCCTGATTTTCATGCATTTCTAACTAGAATAACTGCACTGTGGTTGTATGCTTCGCTAACCAGTGACGTGTGACGGGGTTTACACACGTGTCATGACTCATATTCTAGTATGTTCATCCATGAATCCAAGCAAATGTTCGTACCTGATGTAATGAAATTCCCTCAGGTATTTCTGAGTTATAGCACTGACGAGAATGGGACGTACATGAGGTCACAGATTTGAAGAAGTTCCCTCCTGAGACGTCAGATTCACAACAATAATTAAACATGAGGTGACTATGACCTTTCACCTTTGACTACCAGAAACTCAGTTCATCACTGACTCAACCAAATTTGTGTTCACTTATCGTGTTGAACATGAGGTGACGGTGAACTTTGACCATTCAATCAGTTCATCACTGAGGCCTGAAGTTGACCTTTTGCCAACTTTGAAGGGATTCCCTCCAAGAGTTTCTTAGACATCACGTTCACAAGGGTTGGGTCACTGCACCGACAGACGGACAGATGGACGGACAATCCGAATACATCAACATGCTGCCAGCACAGAACTTACAGGACTTAAAGGAATAGTGCACCAGAATATACTGTCACTCTCTGTCTGAGAGTCACTGTTAGCCTAGTTTAGCATAAAGACTGGTGTGTCTAAAGTTCAAAAACACACCTGAACACACAAACGGAAATGTAAAAATAACAATTACATGGTGACACTGTTTTCTGACAGGTACAGTTTGTAATCTCTAAAAGTTTTAAACCAAAGAAAAGGAAGCTGCAAATGTTTGGTGAATATCACAAGCCTGAAACTTGATTTATGCGTCTGCTGCTCTGTTGTACATTTATTTGTGTGTCTGTGTCGCTCTGCAGTTACACTGTCAGAATACTACATGGAGTTTTTCTGCGACACGCTGTTTAGCTTCTTTGCCACTGGGGAGTGTTTCTTTTACTGTACGACAAACAATGGCGACTGAAAGTTACTGTGAAACATGTTGGAATTGGAGCTAAGAGATGAAGGCGTTTGAGCGTCTGGGTTGAGGTTAGGCACAAAAATTAGTTAAGCTTAAAGATAAAATAGAGTAAAAACATAAAAAATATCTTCCTCACAATAAACCTTTAGCAACAGTGTTAATCAACAAAGCAATACTACTACTATTACTACTACTACTACAACAATGTTAGCAGTTTAACTGGTCTCTACATCACCACGTTTGTGAAAACTAAACGTTTCCTTGGTTTGCTGCTCACAGGGGGCGTGAACGTTCACCTTCGCACAACATGAACAAAAACCACGATGATGGAGATTAGCGTTGAGATAACGACATAACGTTGACGTTGTAATGATTCAAAGTTATTGCTGAGGTTGTTTCACACTGTCCCACCAGTTTCACGCAGGATTGTATCTCACGCACACGTAGTGTTAATTTCTGAACAACTAGCGACGAACTATTCAGCATCAGTTCAGTTAGGAGGCAAAATTAAACTTCAGTCATTAGGATTCATTCTCTCAACTAAACTTCATAACAATTCATCTAAAACTGGTTGACATTTTTCATTGTGGACCAATGATGGACAATAATTCCAGGCCTAGAGCATTTCTAGCACACACACAGACACACACACACACACACACACACACACACAGTATTATGGATCAATGCCAGAGTTTCCAGTGGTACCAGCCGTTAATGACCAGTGAAGCTCTGACCACCAAAGGACTGTTAATCAAATCAGAACTGAGTCAAACAATAGATGACGCTTCTGCACCCCCACACTCCCACATCCACTGCCCCCACCCCACCACCTATCCTGTCCCCCCCCACACACACACACAGTTACTCTACAGTCTAATGAAGCAGGATGGCCGGTGCAGCAGCATCAACAGAGGGGCCATGGGGTGCCTGGAAGCTCTTAGGTTGAAAAAATGAAAAGAACAAAAAGAAAAAGAGTCTGATGGGGTGGGGCGGGGGGTGCAAGGAATGAAACCGCAAACACACACACACACACACACACACACACACACACACACAGAGTCTTGAACGTGTGTTTTTTGAGCAGGTGTCAGTTCTTTCCGTGCAGACAAAGGAGAGGGCAGCAGTGAAGTTGGGAACCTGAGTTTGTAAAAGTTATATTATATTTTACAAACCGATCAAATGTAGACAAAACCAGGCCGAGGACACAAAATGGCCGCTGTGAAGCATTGTCATGGTAACGCAGAGCGAGGTAGGTGACGCTGTAGCTGCTCGACGCCTCATTGTGCTGGTTGTTGTTAGTAAAATCTGTTTTTTTTCCTGGTGTCGAGCTCCGTGTTAAACCAGGTGTTCTGGTTCTGTTCAGGATCAGGTTCTTTATTGATACAGTTGATTGTGTTCACAGTTGAGGATTTACTCTGTGTTCCTCGCTGAGGCATTAACCGCGGGTCTGTTTGTGAGGCACCAAAACCGTAAAAAATAAGTTGTAATTATCAGAAATCAAAAACAGAAATGGAAATTTGCCACTGGAGTCAGATTATTTTAGTATTTTATTTATTTTAGTTCTTTAATTATTGTCCTTTTAAATTATGATTCACATTTGTCCTCAAAAAATCGTCCTGAAAAAGGAGAAATATTTCAACCTACAGGCCAGATGTTTCATTTAAGAAGTAAAGTGTAAGCAGTTGTATTTAGCTTATTATTATTTTACATTATGGTGGTTTTCATTCAAACTGTGCAGCTTTAAACGACTGAAATGTGATCAAAATAAAAGTGTTTAGACGTGAAGAGTGCAGTAAATTCATTATTACTCTAATGTGTTGTGATTGCACACCTCACACATCAGTCAAATCACTGCTGCACTTTGGTGAAACTGTGTTTTGTCTTTTAGCAATAATACGTCTTTCAAATAATAAAAAAAATTTAAAATGAATGAATGAATGCATAATAATAATAAATAAATTTTAATTTAACATGCTTTGTATGTTAGGATGTAAATAACAGTGAATTAAATTTTTTTCCTTTTTTTAGTTCGTAAATTTCACCGTTATTTTTCTACTTGACAAGAATATAAACTATGATTTAATTTTATTTTCTATTTAACATGTGCATGAATTACAACAATTATTTTCAAAGAAGAGTGTCACAATTAATATATTAAATAAAAGGATCTAAATAAAATATTTTTTAAATTTTATTCTAATAATTGTAACTGTATTTTAGAATAGTATTATATATAGTATATTTTTAGTATATTTATAATAACAGTGGTGTATTTTACTCTTTTCAATGAAATATGTGTATAGTTCAGTATTTTTTATTAGAATTCCAGGTTTAATAGAATATTTAAAGATAACAAATACATTTGAATTTGTTATAATAACAATAACATCGAAAAAAATTTCATCCACAAAGTCAAAAAAATTTAAGATTAAAACTATTTAAAAAATATACAGTGAGGTATTATTATTATTATTATTATTAGAATTAGAATTATTATAAAGTTTTTCCATTATACATTTCTGGTGGTGCACGTAAATTAGATGGTCTAAAAATATTTCACAGAATATGAAAAATCTTCATAAAAACTAGAAATATTTTAAACCTCGATTAAACTGATCCTGTTTTCTTCTTATTGGAACCACATTGTTTTGCTGCTGCTGCAGCTTTAATTCTGTATTTACGTCCATTAACTGATCCAGATACTTTTGACAGGATCATTTCTGACAGACAACAAAACACAATTCTGCTTTTGAAAAACAGAAAATACATATTTCATCGTGTTGCTAATGGAAGCAGATACATGCAACTGAAATTACATCATTTCATTTATTATTCAGCCCAGTACAGTAAACATTTTGACGTCTGCAGACTTTTTCAGCGCACACAGGAAAAATCACTGTTTATTTTTAATTCTGTTTTGGCTCTGCAGTAATAGGTGCGAGACCGTTGTTTCTGCGAGTAAATCAAGAGTCCGGCTGGTTTAATGTTTAACACCTTTAGGTTTTAGGATTCTGTTGTAAATATGATGAATAAACAGAATCTGGTGTTATGAAATTTCACAATCATTTTATATTTCTAAATGTTCTCAATGTTTCGTTTAATTTACAGTCGAACAGAGGATTTAATGTCAAACGTCCTGTCAGAGTTTGTTTGCTCTTGTTCTGAAACCAGTCAGACGTTTCGGCTGAATGTGGCCGTAGTATAAACCTCTGTCAGGTTATGTAAAGATGAAAATCTGTTTATTCAGTGGTGCACTGCTCTTCCTGGAGACCACTTGTCAGTCAAACAGAAGGGGGCGGACAGGACACTGGGACATCATCTTTTGGAAGCAGCTGTGTTTGTGTTTTCACATAAGATTCAACAATCTGACTAAAGTTAACGAGCTGTTCTCTTCTGTAGCACCTGCGTAAAACCTCTAATTATTTGGTAACATTTATATGCAGTGTCCAAAATAAAGCAGTTAAAGCTGATATAAGGAACTTTTAATTTATCTAATACTCTAGTATGTGTAAAAAGTATAATTACTGTGAAGTTTTACCATGTTATCATTTGATTACACTATAGTCTGTAATAAACTATTTATTAAACACTTATATACTGTTTATTCATAATAAACCTGTTATTCTGTACCTGCTGGCTCCTCTCCTGTGTGTTTAACCTGTACACAGCTTTACATTTGTTTTAAGTTGTACTGAAATTTGACTCTATCTCTATGTCTATAAAACAGCTGAAGGTGTGAAGATGATTTGAAGCGATAATCTGTCCTGTCACTACATGTTTGGTTTGTTTCACTTCAGAGGTTTTTGTTTGATGATTTTATCAGTATGAATTCTGATTGTGTGTTTGCATCTTCTGCAGCTAAAATCAGTGTAGACACACACACACACACACCCTCCCTGCTGCCTCATGTCGCCCCCTGCATGTACAGGACTGAATATAACCCTTGTCCTTCACTCAGGGAGTCTGCGCAGAGCTGACTTTCATTTGTGTATTATTAGTACTTTTAATCAGTGTGAAAAATCAACGATGTAAACACGGGTAAAGGTTCTGTTTGCACAAACCTATTAAAAGTAATATTATATATATTATATATTATCTGTATTGAATAGATAACATCAGTGCATTGTTAGTAGTTTCAATAATCCAGGTATTTAATGCAAAAGGCTGATTTCAAATTAATTAATTAAAATATGTATTATAATTAAGTGCACACGATGTCCCGCCCCCTCAGGTGTGTTCACACGTGTGAATCAGCTGCAGGTCTAACTAGTCTCACGGTACGTGCTCAGACAGGCTCTTTAAACTACAATAATGTGTTACAGTTTGTTCATATGTTGTTTGTAAAACCAGAGTAACTGTAGCTGTGAAATAAAAGTAGTGGACTAAAAAGTACATTGTAGTAGTAGTACTAGTGATTTAATAGTATAAAGCTGCATGAAAACAATTATCTAAAAAGTATACTGAATACTTTTCATGAAGATTTGTTTTTTTAGGATCTTACTGCTCCTTTCACCCTGTAACGTTGTGTGGAGCACAGCGCCCCCATCAGGCTGTCATTTGATGCAATATTGTAGTATTTAAGTTACAATATCAGTGAAAGAGATGTGGATATTTTCTCTCTAACTTACGTCAGGTGCCATTTTTGAACATTTTCTGATGCAGTCTTTGTGGCTTAAAATCAAATAATGCTGCTGTTGCCTCTGTTAATCTTTTCCATCCTAGTTGAGGTTAAAAATAATAAAATACAACATTAGGATCTCTCAGCTCTGAAGTTGACAACTTGAGAACAAAGACAAATGTTTTCTGTCCTGGAAACATCAGACCACGTGTGAAAAGCAGTTTTAGTTTGAGTCAGTGTTTTGTTGCTTCCTCCTCTGAGCAGCAGGGACTCTGCTGCCCCCTGATGGATCCCAGACTGCATGATACACACACACACACACACACACACACACACACACACACACACACACACACACACACAGGTCTGTGTAGAAACAGGACTTTTCAGTGGGTGAGGAACGAGCACCTTAGCTGTGGAACAACTTTCTTTTATTTTACCACTTTTACTTTAGAATTATGTTAGAATTACTAATAATAATCGTTGTGTCTAATTTTAACTGTTATGTTTTGCATTTACCCTTTAATTCACTATAAACTACTTAAGTATATTATCCTACTCCTAATTAGCGTCTCACTTACAGATGTTTGCTTTATTAAATCTGAGCTGCTGCCCCTTGAGAGTGTCTGCAGTCAGAAACCCAGGGGGAAAATTTTGACAGTGACCACACGTTTGACGTCTCACATTTGTTGTCCCATCACCTCTAAATACATCACTCTCCCCTTTTGAGGGGGTCGTAAACACATCTAGAGCTTCACATTAAGATCATGAAGCTTGTTGTGAGTCAGGCATCAGATTTTTTTTCTACTTAATTCTATTTTTGGATTTTTTTAATTCTGTTAAATATGTTGTGTGATTATTTGATCTTTGGGTTAAATCTGTGTTTTAACCTTTACAAAACATGTAAACTGTAATTTGTTTATATAATAAACTGGGGCTGCAATTAATAGTTCTACCAAGGGTGAAGCAAGGGGGTGGCCAGGGGTGGCACAGGCCCCAGGTGCCCCCGCACGTATTACGTGATGGTACTCAGATTATGACTATATATTAATACAGAACCCTTCGTACAAGGAGACATAATCAAATTTAAGGAAAACATCAATTATTTTAAATACCATTAACTTTATAATGCATATATATAATAAATATAACAAATAAGTTATATTTTTAAACATATATTTTTTCTGTTTGTTAGTATAGACTGGACTGGAGGGCAAAAGGTGGCAGGATCGAATAACAGCCCATCCCCCAAACCAGGTGTGTCCCTGAGCGAGACACTCAGCGTTAGCTCCCCAGACGCCCCCTGCTCCCCCCCAAGGGGGGATGGGTCAAATGCAGAAACCAGATTTCGTTGTAACATGTAAATGTGATCTATGATCAGCTGATTATTATTATTATTATTATTTAGAGTTACACACAGCAGTTATTTTATTATTTTCATGTTACATCAGAACATGCTGATGCTGGATGAATATGTCATTTTCATTATTAATTATTAGTCCTTTGTGTAGACACCTGAAATAACCCTCCTCCATGTCTTAAATAAACTGTCCATTTAACCCATCGTTAGATTACTTGTGTTTTTAATTACCAGCTGTATAATCCTGATTTAGAACAAAAGTTAAAAAAGTTTAAAGCAGAGATTTAGAAGTAAAATATGTTATTATGACAGTACTGCCAAGGTAAATATGACCCATAACAGAAATCTACCAAATAAACCTTAAGGCACGCGATGAAACAAGCTGATTTAACAAACAGTACTACTGTTACTGCATTACAGTACTGCATGTACTTCATAATGTACTGCTTGTTCATACAGTCATCTGTAGACATGACATTAACACTTCAGTAGTGAGAGTTGTGTTTCGTTGTTGTTGTGTGTCTGGAGCCTGGAGCCGCCACTTATTAAGTAATGTTGTGCATTGCATTGTGGGACATCACATTCAGAACTGAACATTTTAGACACAAATACACACATTTCCAAACAGCTGGAAAGTCGACCGTAAAGTCAGTGAGTTCTAATGATTTTAATGGAAACAAACACATACATACATGAGGAGGCGCAGATTCCCTGATCCAACATGGCGACGGTTTGACACATCACCACCAATGGACAGAAGCGGGTCAGGCAGCGTCTACGTCTCTTCCTAACATGAACTTCCTCCTCTGTTATAACAACAGCGCTGGGTGATCCTGAACGCAACCTGTGACTCACCTCACAGTTAAATCTGCATCTTCATCCTCAGGTGTTGGTTTGTCTGGTTGTTTGAACAGCCAATGAGAAGCAGCGTCTGGCCGGGTTCAGCTCGGACTGTGAGACGAACCCCGTCTACTCAGCTGCTGCTCCACCACGACAAAGTGAGGACGAAAGTCCCATCATGGACTCCTGGCTCCGTCTCAGTCTTACACAGACACACACACAGACGCACACACACACACACATACTGTGTGTGTGTGTGTGCGTCTGAAAACAAAAGAAAGAAAGAGGTTC
>JAUBNQ010000007.1:21251098-21263768 GCA_032353495.1 Ctenopoma kingsleyae | reverse complement strand
AGGAGAGGAGAGGAGAGGAGAAAAAAGGGAAAAGAAAAGGAGAGGGGATGAAACAAGGACAAGAGATGAGGGAGTAGAGGAGGCAAGAGAAGGAAAAAGAGACAAGAAGAGAGGAGAAAACGAAGAACCAACAAGAGGACAGGAGGAAATAAAAGAACAGGAGTGAAGTGGAGGAAACAAGTGCAGAGGAGAGAAGAGGTAATGAGAGAAGAGGAGGAACTGAGAATGGGGAAGAAAGAGGAGATGAAAAAATGAGGAGAGGAAAAAAGGGAAAGAAAGGAAAGTATGAAACAAGAAGAGAGGAGGGGAGGAGAGGAGACAGGATGAGAAAAGATAATGAGGGACAGAAAATGAGAGGACAAGAGGGATGGAGGAAAGGAGAAACCTTTGAGTGTATGTTTGTGTTTTTATACTAGTAAATATTTCCAGGTGTACCTTCATGCGTATCCTTGTGTTTCCAATCTAACTGTGCATAAAGGTGCAAATAAGTCTACGTTAGAGTCTGCAAATCAGTGTGTGTGTGTTCCAGACTGAGCCTCACTGAGGTTCATATGTCCTGCCTGCATCAGCGTGTGACACTGTGTGACCTGTAACACGTGTCTGCACTGTTTAACACATGTAGAACGTTACAGAGTAGGGACGTCTGGGTTTATGGGAGGTGTCTACGCTCCATGCATACGTGATCCTGTGCTTGATTTGTGTAACATGTGGAAAAATCTAAAGATATACTGAGACCTCTGCCCAGGTAATTCACCTTACAGGTCATCGTACATTAAGACCTCATCTGCACCTAGTAGCAACAAGTTGACCTAGATAACAACATCTGATCCACGGGTCTGTTCCTGAAGTTCTGTCTGTGCTGTGATTGGATCTGTATATCTGTACATGTCATGAAATATAGTCTGGTGTTCCAGCTCAAGTACGCAACGCCGTTTTTGGACACTCATTTCAAAATAATTTTTGGAAAAAATTTGGTGGGTTTGGAAAAATGCATATGTGGGTCTGATGATACCAAATGAGTCAACAGGAGGAAAAAAACATTAAGGTTAGAGGTTTGGCTGATGAGATAATGGGTCATTAAAGTTACTCTCTTTAATCTCTCAACATCAGGCTCGACTCTGGTGCCCGCAAAATCTTCTTAGTGTTGCTTTTGAAAACTGTGTTTAAAAAAAAAAGGGGCAGAAATACCAGTCACAGATATTCCAAAGACTTTTGTGGCAACAAAGACCGAAGGAAACCTGAATCAGAATCAGACCGTAGCAGGTCATTCTTCCCTTTTAAAACTGGAAACACTGAACTGCTGAAGATTATTCCAGGATAGTTTTTATAACTGACCACCTAAGTTGTGAATCAAGGAAAAATCGACTTAATCTGTTTCTAGTTTCTCAAACGTGTGGATCTGGTGCTTGGATATTATTTTAAGCTGAATATCTGTTGGCTGGACATTAGATTTTTTTTTGAAAATATCACACTGAGCTATAAACTAAAAAGATATAAAAATGAATCAGGAATTTTAATCGATAACAAACTGCTGGTTTTAACCCACAGGAGGATAAAAATATGAGAGGTTTGGTAGATTTGCCGCCAAAAAAACCATGATTATTAGTAAGTAGTAGTAATAGTAAGTAGTGTTTCATCTCAACTCACACGACATATTTCATGCCCCTGGGTGCTTCCCAAAAACACCCAAAAAATAATCTTTCGAATTTCAAATAACCTTACTGATTGACTGCAATTAGGAAGAGACTAACCTCTGACCCTGCTGCTGCTGTTTACCAGTTATCTACTGACAAACAGTGAGCAAGCATTTCATTTTACTCCAATAATCCCCCAAAATAAAACAAAAGCCAAATTGTCCCCGCTCCCCAGTGAGGGTGAGGATTACCAAATCACAGGAGGAACCCAAAATACACAAATATCACTAAATCCATTTCCCCTCTTTAAAAAAAAAACAACAAAAAAACAGAGCGGCTGTTGACTGTACCTTCTGAGACGTAGGCGAACGGTTTGTTCCTGACTGACATCAGGGTCAACAGGTTGAAGAACAGAGCCACGAACGTCCCGACCAACAGACGCCCGCTGCAGAGACAGAGACTAATATGTTAGACGTCTTATTATTGGACAAACAACACAGTGTTAAGTTGACTGAAACTACATATACATGTTAGTGCTATATATACGGATATATACATGCTATAGTTGTCGGTGTCAGTGCACTGTAGCAGCCTGACGTCCTTTCTGATTAGTTTAATCTCTTATAGTAAAGGTGAGGACCAACAACTGGCTGAGCTGCTTAATTCATTCCTGACACTTTCAAGAGCCTAAATGAGCTGAATCTGGCTTCATGAAGGCATTTCATATGTTGCTGGAGCTGCAAAGACTTTTTCTCAGAAAGGAGACTCACAACGTGTCCAGTACTCAAAAACTCCATCAATCAACACAATGGTGAAATGTTGACAGTGAACATTAATCTTATTACTAAGAACTTCTAAATAAACCCAACAGATGTATAATACAGATCTCCAAACTCGCACATCAGACCAAAAGCACACACAGACCCACTGAGTGTACTCTCATCACAAGGGACAATCCTTTTAAGAGCCTAAAACAATCAGTGAGAGGCGAAGGGCTGTCCAACAGTGAGCCCAAATAAAATGGATGATAAACCTCCCATAACCCCCACCCCACCCCAGAGAGAGAGACAGACAGCAGACACCTGTCTCTGCAGTCAGTGACCATCTCTCATGTCGACCAAACACATAGCAGGATGAGGAGGTGGTGAGGGGAGAGGGGGTTAATCTCATCAAAGAAAACAGGTTTAAGCTTCGCTGTATTTTTTAAAAGTCACCTCACTAATCGATTTTATAACGGAGAGATGAGTGGGAGAGAGAGAGAGGGGAGAAAGGAGTGATCTTCCCAGGATCATATCCGCTTCCCTCTTTGTGTTTCAATACCAACGTTAAAGGAACCCTGTGGCGTCACTGATGGACACACCAGGTGTGTCACTCCTCGTCACCGTGGGAATGATGGTGTGTCTGCAAGACGATCGGCTACAGGGCGGAAACATCACGGTTTGATTGACCTTATGCTCACAGACAACTGGGTTAAGGTTAGGAACACAAACTTCAGGGTTAAGTTAAAGATAGAATAAGTTCTAGTATTTGCTGCATCACACCATGTCTCACACAGTCAGTGGACATCTCTACGTGTCTTATACCTGTGCTAAGGCTGCCCATGTGATGCTAAAGGACAGTTTCTGAACAGGCTGAGAACGAGCAGATTGGGACACTCAAAAACTACTTTGATTTGGACAATTGATCCAAATCAGTGGATCAACAATCACCAATCAACACAGATAAGTCCATTTAAAGACCCATATATGTTCTTTCTTCATACAGTAGTCCCAGTCAGTGTGAGATCAACAGTGAACATGTTGCCGTCAGTGACTCACTGACTCCGTGTGTTGCTCTGTGCGTCTGACCCAAATGTTTGGGATGTTCTGTTCCAACAACAGCTGGCATTTGTGTGTGTGTGTGTCTGTGTGTGTGTTCTAGAGGGAGACACAGGAACAGGAACATATTATGTTGTGTGTTTATCTTAGAACGTGAAGAGGGAATACGTGTGTGTGTGTGTGGAGGTGTAGTACTTACGTATGGACCTCAGGCTGCTCCATGAAGCGCTCCACACTAACCAAACAGAAACACACAGAGTCAACAACACAGGCCAGCTGGGACAACCCCGACTCTGCACTGTAACGTACAATTTCTAATTCAATTCAGATTCGATAAAACTTTATTAACCCCAGAGGGAATCTGCTTTGACTTGTTACAGCTGTTCTGCTGTTTGGAAATAAAAGAAAAGATCAACACAGATACAAATTTAAACAAGCATAAAAATCTAAAGATGGATAAAACAGGTGTGTAATAGTCAGAAGTCATTACTTTAAATCAAAATAAAATGCTTTAAGTCAACAGCTGCTCAAAAGGTCTGACAGTAAAAAAAAATAAGTTTTAAGATTGAAAATATAAATCTTATTTATGTTAGTTAACTAAACAATATTAGCTGATGCCACAAAATTTCTGATTGAGAATTTAAAGTGTGAGCAAGACAAAAAAAAACAAACAGTAAGTGAACCACACACATAAGAAAAAAAGCATGAAAAACACAGAGTCTCGTCTGTCTCCTCCTTCAGTGCTGCTGCCCTACTGAGCCATTCATGACATGCACTACACTGTGTGAGCTGCCAACATAACACAACGTGTGTGTGTGTCTGTGCATGTGCGTGTGCGTGTGTGCGGTGTCTCACTCAAGAAGGGAAATGAAAAAACATCCGCACACAGAACAGAGGAGCAGAGAAATGTTCACGGTTACACTTTATCTTTAAGGTTTCTGCAGGGTTCACAAAGTAAACACATGACTGGAAGATACTATTTAATATGTATGAAAAATATAAGAAATGACCAGACTACAATATAATTAACTTACAGGTGTATCAGATTATTAACAGAACACAGAAAATTGTATAATCTATATCCAGGATTAATATGCTGTTGGTTCCAAATGTGAACGTCTTTGTTTTCCTAATGACCAACAATTATAAACTAAATATCTCTGTTTCCTATAGTGAGAGGGACAATCTTCAGAAACCTAGTTTAATCTAAATTAAATCACACTTATTACAGAATAAAAAATAAAGTTGTAACCTAGTAATGATGAGTGAGATGACAGCAAAGAACTGAACAATCATGCATCATTGTGTCTCTGTAGACGGTTCAGAGTGTCTGGAAACAGAGTCTGTGCTTAAATCCTCCTCAACGTTTTTAACGTGTGTCGTCAGTTTACAGAACAGCTTCAGTGCACGCCTGGTCGTTCATTCTACAAGTGGCAAGAAAAAAGAACCTTTTCCTGGTTTTCGGCATAAATACCAACAAACACAATATTTCTAAGCTGTTTCTAAACATTCAGAGTGACGGTGGAAAAATAATAATAATGATAAGACTTTAATACTCGTGTACTTTTTCAAACATTCAGGGTTCCGCCACCAATTTCTCTTCCGTCTGCACTTTGACCTAATGACTTTTACAGACCCATGCCGACCAATCAGAAATCAATATTTTCTGCTGCAGTGAGAGAAAGCAAAATAAACATATTTCCACTCGCACAGCTTCCAAATTTCACATATATGCACATGGGAACACTCGCAGACAGTATGCCAACTGCTTGACCTGCATGTGTGTGTGTTGTTATTCTGAAAATTCACCCCTCCCTTTGCCGAGAACTGACCGCAAAACAACCCCACGCAGGCCGCCTGGAGGTGTGTGTGTGAGACTCAGATCCAGTCAATGACAGATCCAGTCTCAAACCTAAAAACACGCACACGCCTCTTCTTCCCCTTTAAGAGTAATTCCAAGGCCATCCCTTTAAAGCACTACTGTGTTCACAGATGGCAAGACAAAGTTGTCAACAGATTTTAACAGACACGCGCGTACACCCCCTCATGCACTACTGCAAAGCACTTGGCAAAACTGTGCATGTTGTGTCTTTGAGGTTACGGCATCTAAACAGGTTAAAATCTGGCTTCATTTAATGTGTTTACATGTTAAACTCAGAACAATGTTCTGAATGTTTCACGTGACTTAATGTGAGACCAATATGATAAATTCACTCTTTATTATTTTTATATAATTTCGTCTATATAGCATAATAGTATTACTTTACGTGTGTTTTAATCATTTATTATCAACACATTTTACAGAAGAATGTTATAAAAAAAAGAAGTGGGGTGTTTTAGGGGATGTGGCGGATGAATAAATTAAAGCTAAATGGTGAAAAACAAATTGTGGGGTCTGAGAGACAGAGTTTTATTAGACATTATTTGAGCACTGTGAAACTGAAGAATCTGTTGAGTAATCTATGTCAACGTTTGTTGTTGATGTCACTAAACCTTCCTGGGGTCCAATTATTGCATTTCCCAAATGGTTTGATGACAAACCGGAGCTGAGACTGCAGAAAAACATGCACCCCGTGTGGAGCAAAGCAAAGTAGTGAGATTAATAATGGGGGGAAAAACAAAGACAAAAGAAAGAAACAATTGGAAATATTTTGTGTATTGCTTTGGAAATATCAATTCTGTTGTTGAGCTGAGTCACGCTAAGAAAATAATTGAAATTTTAATCGAGAGAGACAGACTGAGTGAGACAAAGAGATGCAGAGAAAGAAAAGACAGACACAAACAGAGACGTGGGATCTTAATGTGGCTCTAAACACTGAAGACAGAAGAAAAATCTAATTCTGTTTAATTTATTACACATTTTGTCCTTCGTGTGAGCAAGAGCAGGTGCATTTGTCTTTTAATAGAAGCGTACACACCTCTCCTTCAGGATGAACAACGCTCCCAGCTGGACGAGAACAGTGGAGGCAAAAACAGCCAAAACCTCCAGCCTTTCAAACCTGGAGACACAGAAACATCAGCAGTTTTCATCTGAGATCCAAAGATCAATGATACAACAGAGCTCAACACAACCCCAATTATACATGTGTGTGTCTCAACTAAATGTTTAACCCCAACCTGAACCCGACTGGAGTCTGAACACTAAAACCAGAGCTGAACTCGTACAGAGCTGATTCACCAGTTCACCTGATAGCTGCAAACCCACTGTCTGACCAGTTCGCTGAGACACACACACACACACACACAAACGAAACTAGCTGTGTGTTCGAACTGGACGATGCTCCTATGTCCATGAGACGTTCAGCTGATCCCAAAGACAGTAACAGCAGCTTTTCTGTCGATGCATCTGTGTTTACCGTGTGTGTCTGTGTGTGTACGTCGTTATGGGACTGCACTGAATGAGAGCATATAAATAAACACAGATGGTGCTTTGACTGAAAAGCCTCTGAGACCAATATAGTATGTCAGTATAGAATTTATTAAAGGAACAGTCCGTGATGTACAGTAAATATAAACCACTGGGTCAACATTGGTGTTTTTTATCAGTGGATGTTATGCGTGTGCCGTATTGACAAAAAATAGTTTCATTGCATTTTGCTGATAATTAGTAGATGAACTATCAGGGGAGTGGATGCACTGTAATGTTTTCAGCCAGGCAGTGTGTATCTTGGATACCTTGTGGTGAGGTGACCATGAGTGCACATCGTTAAAACAACAATGAACATATTAATGTGAATCATATCACACAACACTTGCAGACTATATTTTCACTGTGGTTACTACTGCATTCCCCATGTTTGACTCCTCAGATATATAAAGTGCATGTGAATACATCATTAATTTAAAGGAGTTTCCTCCTCCTTCCAGTCTTTGTGCTACAATAAGCTAAATGAATCCTGGACACTGATACAGCCTATCTCTGGTCCCTCTTTGGTTCTCCCCACTTTGTTTTCTCATTGCTTCTTCTGTGAGCTAAGAATGATAATCACTTTCTATTGCCTCCAAAAAAGTTCAAGTTAGAAGTGAGAAACATTCATTGAAATCATTAGAGTACTTTTATATGTTAATCAGCTTGAATTCCTGTCAGAGGCTGGTCACATGTGCACGATATGTTAGATGTTATTTAGGTGAACTCACCCAAACGAGTAGACCTGACTGGGTTTCTTCATGGTCACCCAGGAGCTGATGAGACAGGTGATCAAACTGCAGGTCACGAGGAGGTGAGGGGGAGGAAAGGAAGGGTGATGGCAGGAAAAATAAGTGATGGTGATGGAAGGATGGAAGACACAGAGAGACACAGACAGGAGAAGGTGCACATGAGAACAGAGTTAGTGACACACAACAGAAATAAAACCAACAGAGGTCGGCTAAAGTTCACTTCTTTTAAATGTGTTATATTTTATTCATTATAATCTCACAATTCATTTTTCATGAGTAGAAATTCTCACATCACAACAGCAGACCCCAGCAGAGGTGAGCAGATGTGGTATTATCTCACATCAGACTCTGTTTCTCCAGTTTTTAAGATAGAAAATAAACGAACAAATGTTTTCATGCGTGATTAATGAATAATTAAAACTATGAAACCAGAGCCTGGTATGATGTCTTTACATCTTTACTTAGTTGGAATTAAACAAACAAACTTTTTAGCAGTGAAGACAAATCTTTAAATTTGATTGGCTGGAAGCAACCATGACAACTTACTTATTATGTGTTCTAATGTTCTTATGTGTGAAGCATGCTGACAAACACTCACCTAAAGAGGTCGAAGATGGTGAGGTACGTGTAGGCAGTTAAGGCTGGAAGGACAAAACAAAGAAACGGAGACCATCACAACTCAAGTTCAGCAATGTAACACAAGAATTACATATCAAATCAGGTTTCCACATTTATAATTCTCCATTTGGTTTTTCTAGTTTAACCCAACACTCTATTAATCTGCTTTACATACTGACATGAGGAACTAGTGCAATGAATACGGATGTGATCTGATGTGTTGCATTAGCTTTAGCTGCGTGTAACTTACTAACTGTCTGAGTATTATAGTAACTGTACCATCCTGTGTTTAATGTAGTAATACAGATGTATAATGTAATATAGCATGAACCTTAACACTCCACCTGGGGTAGGGGTATCTCACTTGTCTTTGGGAATGCAAAATCCTATGATACATAGGGTGCTCCCTTTTATAATGTTTTGTGGAGAAACTCAAAAAGAAGAGGTAGAGACGAAAGGGTCAAAGTTCTTGGAGTGCAAACAGAAAGTGCTAATAGATCACTCAGTTGGTTTTAATGGGCACAATTTAGTACAACATGAACAAATGTGGACAGCAATGATCGAGGTAATGATGCAGTTAGGACAGAATTTGTTGCTTATATTCTGTTGATCGTAACTGTCACAGGGTTAGAGAGTTAATTTTACTTCTAAAGCAGAGGAAGACACAATCTGGATCGAGCAGAACAGGTGTAACACACCCCTTAGTCAGTCAGAGATTACCTGAACTTGCCAACAACCTTTGTCTGCTCGACTGATCATTACTTTTTTTTTTTTTTAACAGAGCCACCACCTGGACAGCAGCCGAGTTCCCAGTCAATTAGTCAGTCAACAAGCCAATAAACTAATCAGCCAGTTAACTCATTAGCTGCAGAAAGATCCCAACTAACCTGTCTTAAATACTCACTGACAACTTGACTGTCTGTCATCTGTCTATATTTCTGCTCGTCTTAATGCCTGCCAACCAGCTTTCTGTAATCAGGCACTGCTGTGGGGGGATGAGGAGAGCGGATTAGAGCGGCTTTGTGCTGAGAGGAACATTTTGTTTCCCCACCACTGGCGTCCATGTTGGCCAACCTGACGCCGTGTAATCCTGACAGAGAGCCCCGCGGCAAAGACCCACAGAGACAGACGAACAGAGGAAGAGAGAGAGACGGGCAGGGGGACTGAGACTGAGTGACAGATTGATGGCCAGGGAGAGAGAGAGAGCGGCTAAGAGGAAGACAGATGGATGGACTGAGAGATCGAGGCACAGAGAGGTGAGAAGGCAGATAGACAGGATGATGGACATGTAGACAGACAGGTGAACAGAAAGAAAGTGAATGAGAGACAGTGATGGACAATCTGGAAAACAGCCAGATCCTGAAACTAGAGGATGAACTGAAACAATTCAAATGCATTTTTAAAACTATATCAAACAGAATGCAATATATAATTTACTGCATTTAACAGTAGTCCAACTCGGCCTTTGAAAACACTTATTCGGAGTGTGGCCTGAGCTGGTGATTTGGTTCCAGATCTCTCAATTAATGATTTTTTCACTGAATCAGAGAGTGTTTGGCGTGCTCACTGAACACTATGTGGACAAACAGTGAGGCAGTAAGAGCTGTGCAGGTGAGATAAGGAATCTGCCTCCATGCTAAGTGAGCTGGTTATGGTTGAGATGACAACTACAGGATGTTGTAAGACGACTTACAGAGAGAATAACATTTAATTATGTAGTTTTGTTATATTTTATCGTATATTATTGTATATTTATTATGATTCATTTACTTGAAATCACAGACAAATTGACTAAGCTTCAGTAGACTAGCCAGGTTAGCTACTGTTAGCAATACTAATTCACATGAATTTGGACAGTACGTTGTGTACAACAGTCAAAATGAGACACAAATGGGACAGAACAGTGTTCACACTGCTGATGCATGGACACACTGTTGGTAGGTAGGGATTGGTGAGGTCTGTCCGACTATCCGAGTGAGAAATTTGACTTTGTGGAGCTGTTCCAATTAACTCCCCAACACTGAGGTCATATAGGTTGTCCCATCTGATCATGTTAGCATTTAGCATTACACGAGTCAAAATGGTGAGCAGCTGGGAAGAGGAGAAAGAACTGTAAGTGGTTGGTAGTCTATCATTGAGTAAAATCTTTGACATACAAAACAGAATGCTTCAGCTATTTAGGTTTGAGTTTGAGCATTTTAGGCATTATCACAAAATAAAAACATAATAAAAACTGGATACTGCTCAAAATAGTTGATTCGCAGTACGAGATGCCGAGCTGCAAACATTAATTTGTCTATATTTGTTTGTTGTATTAATTAATATCATAGTAAAAGAAAGCTCAAAGTTGGTCAAAGGTTGCTGGAGACAACTGGAGTAACATCATTACACAATATTATTTACTGACAACAGCAGAAATTAAATTTGCACAGCAGCAGCATAGAGATTAATGTGGTGGAGTAACTTCTTGTAGAGATGTAGAAAATAGTGTGTGAGATCTTGTTTTGCACTTTTCTTTTGCTGTGTCCTGTTGTTACTCTGATATGCATCAGGGATAAATGTGGTCTGAAGTTGTGTTGTGCTGAATGAAAAACAGCAGACAATACCAGCAATAATAACACAAGCGCTGACATCACAGTGACCCTGACACTGACGGGACCAGATCGATACTTGGGCTGAAATGTCCCCTCGATGTGCTGGGATGGGTTTACATATACAGTACACCACAACACACACACACACATACACACACACAGAACCCACTTCAATTCCTTTATAAATCTCCTGCTTACAAACACTGACACCCAGAGGACACGAGCATCTGATACCAGAGCAACAAACAGAGCAGACGGGACATTACTCATCTGTAACACAGGAGAATATGATACACACAGAACAATAAGAACACAAAACATACACAAATACTGACGCAACATGACAAAGACACACAGGTCAACACACATTCAAACAAGACGACACACACCTCACAAGGCCTGGAGTCGACACCCAGAACAGAAAGAAGGATTAAAATCCCTGTGTTTGTTACAGGACAGGAAAGGAGAGGAGAGAAGAGGAAAAAGGAGGAAGGAGGAGAGAATAGGTGCGGAAATGTTTGTTAAAACAATCATTTTTGCTTCCTTCTTTTCTAAAAGTCTGTCATGTCCTCTATTGCTCACTGTATTCTTTCTCCTAATCACTCCAGCTTTGATTTGATTTTTGGGAAGAACAAGGACAAAGACAGGAAGAAAGAAGAAGTCAAATCTCAGGGTTACGTCACTCTCACATCACAACATATCTGTTGTTTAGCAGCAAGATCATCAAACCCATTTCTCCCCTCAGTCACACCGACAAATGTAAACGCTGCAATAAACTCAGGACAAATACAACTTAATGTGTGGTGACATCATCTTAATAAATCAATGGTCTAAAAGCACAAACTAAACCAAAAATCAGCCAGAATCAAACAAAGTGGGAAACAAAAAAAAAATTCTGTTCTGTTAGAGGAGTTTAACACAGATCCAACTGTGTTATTTTCAGTAAAGACAAAAATTGATTGAACTGATTTTGTTCTTGCTCTGCAAACTCACAGGACACACACACACACACACGGAGCTGGATGTGCTAACCACAGCAAATAGCAGCTCAGTGTCACTGGTTCCGGTAAACAGTAAACTGAGACCCAGAAGACGCATACACACACACACAGGGTCATGGTGTCAGGTCAGCTCTTGTGTGCTGCAGATGTAAACTAAAAGCTTCTATTGAACGCCTCAACTGCTGCGGTGAGGAGGAACCCCAGGGAGGAGGAGGAGGAGGAGGAGGAGGAGATGAAAGACAGGACAGGGACAGTAAAGTGAGGAGAAGAGAGTGGAAGAAGAACAGAGGATGGAATGATACACGAGGAGGAGGAGAAAGATGAAGAGGAGGCTGGGAACACTGCCCAGTGCTGATACTGCTGACCACTGAGTGAGAAACACGAGACCGAACCTGAGGGCTTCTCACACACACACACACACTCTGAGTGTGAGTGTTAATATTATCCATTAATATTAACATGCAAACAAATTTTAACTTCGTGGGTTTGATGATCATGTCAACATAACTGTAGAAACAAACCACGTCCCAGTGACCCTTGACTGGATGAAAACAGACGGGTTTAGCACTGGTGGTGGAGAAGTATTCACACTAAAGTAAAGGAAATATTATACTACACTGTCATTTAGGAGACTTGTGTATCAAACTCTACTAATCACCATCTAACTGAAGATGTCTTCACCTGCTCTTGTAATTTCCCTTGGAGAAAAAATAAAATAAGGTGATAACAAAAGGAGGAGCAGACTTGTTAAACCGGTGACCGCTTCAGAAGGTGTTTAAGATAAGATACAGTACAGGCCAAAAGTTTGGACACACCTTCTCATTCAATGTGTTTTCTTTATTTTCATG
>JAUBNQ010000007.1:21052044-21063947 GCA_032353495.1 Ctenopoma kingsleyae | reverse complement strand
GAGTTGGTGGATCTGCCAATTTACTATTTTTCCCCTCTGCCATCTTTAACACTCATATGAAACAAGCACCAACAAGAACAAAACCAAACTAAATTCAAATAGTCAAACCACTGTGCCCTTACTTTTCATGAACCTCCCACATTAATTATCACAGCAAACTGAAACCTGCTCATAACAAATACTAGTTGCAAACAAGAAACCATGAAATGTTTCATATGAACACAACATATGCATCATCTGCCAACAGACGGCTGCTCTCTCTCCACTTTAAATGGTTTTTCAGTGGCAGACGGCTCATTTGCAGTCTCATCCCATTCATCTTCTATCTTTCTCTCGATCGCCTTCTGCTTATTTCTCCTTTGTGTCTCTAAAACACAAGCACACAGACACCAGAGGTCATGGTTTGGTGCCATAATCATCCCAGTAATCACAGCAGAGAAGGAGACGACGACGGAGCGCTGATTGCGGCCACCTCTCAATGACTGTTGAAAACTGGAAAGTGGACGCCTCTGTTTGCTGTCAAGGACTCCGAGTCATCACCAGCTCATCTTAGTTTCACACACGCAAAGACACACACAGGGCCTAAAGGCAAAGATAGTGACCTTGCTGATGCTCCGTTAGGTTTTCAGTGCGGCATGAGACATTTTACTCTGTGGTTAAGAGACTGAGTTGTTAAAGAAAAGAGGAGAAATATGGGGTTAAGCATCCAAGAAAACAGCACATGCTGTGACTTAATCTGCATGCTCCACAGGGATATTAACGTTATGTTGACACAATATATTAAGCAGCCTGCAGCCTACTCTCTTGGTCTTCTTAATACTGATATTCTATCCCTTCTAACAGTTATCTCTCTCCTGACCACCTGTAGGAGGCGACTACATATCTGTTCTCTGGTGAATCTGTGACACACAGCACAAAAGGACAATCGCACTTCAACACATATGCTCATATGTGCAAAAATCAATGACAAACACGCAAATCATTTATCAGATCAGCACAGAAACGCAGGAGTAAGAAACATCGGATATTTATTTTCAACATAGAGACAAATTGTTGGATCCCTTCCAGGAAAACGTGAAGAAGTTTTTCAAATAAAAAAAATTTACTTTCCTTTTGATTTCTGATTGAACAGAATATTTTTAATGGACGTGAATGAAGTTACCCCAAGAAAAAATGATAAATAACCAGATATTTGAAACTGTTTCCTGTAATTAACATAAAACATGATTTCAATCTTGTGTTCAGTCATTCAGCCCATTTAAATGGACAAAAGGAGTCACTCTGTTTAGTGTCATCGTGTGAGAGTTGTGGGGACATCAGGAATAAATTATACACAAGTGTGTTAAAGGTGGAGGCTTTAAGACCACCTCCACGCAGCTGGATGTTCCTGTAACCTTAAGGCTTGTGGGCCTGTAGCCAACCTGCCTGGACAAGGCTGCAAGAGGAAAGTCAGCCCCAGATTGACCAGAATGATAGCGTGAATGTCAAAAATGTCTGAAGACATACAAGTTGAAGTCTAAGTTCAAAGTACATCAGTGACTTATGGCACCGTTCATCACTTTCTGAGCTGTCGAAAGACAAACAAAATGCAGACTGACAAGCCACAGTGCTTTTACTTTTGGACAGATGAGACAAAAGTGGAGCAACCTGGTCACATCAGCTCTATGTTCACAGATGAAGAAAGGATAAAAAACCCTACGGTTTTTTTTTTTTTTACGTTGATTTGTGGACCATAATTATCTTAAATAAGGAGAAATGATGAAGGGAGAGGGGACACAAAGAAACCAGCACACTGCTCTCACTATCATTCATCTGTGTTTAGTGAAAGATACTGGAGCCCAAAGGAATTAAGCATCAATCTCTTTAGTCTTTTTGCCTAACTGGCTGGATAATCTTGGCAGTAGCAGTCCCAAGGAACATTTGGAAGAAAAACTAAATGATATATGCTGAAAAAGGATAATGTGAATAAAAAAATCAGCTTTTCCTCAAATGAAATCTTGTCTGCAGATACACAACCGTCACATTCACTAACATGATGCCAGAACCACTTCACAGAATGTGTCTGTCGACATATTTTGAGGTTATTCTGCCCCCTGGTGGCCTAAAAAGGAATAAAGCAGCTTTCAAACTCACATTATTTATCCTGTCCTCTGTTAATTACTCAAACTTGGAAACCACTCATCTGCTTTTGACTAAACTTGATTACATGATGTTTCTCACCACTGTCTGCTGCTTTTCAGACGTCCCACTCTGCTCCACAGAGAAGTCCACTTACAGCTGAAAACAAGGTGACATATTTGTTCCTGATTGGTCCAGACTGGGCGGAACGACATGTTTACTGCTATTGACTTGTTTGTCCAAGCATCCTTCCCTCGCCAAGCAGATTTTTGGCAGTGTGCGTGGGGAAAGAGCCGTCCGCAGAGCTCCACCAACCCCTGAGCTGAATGAGAAGGAGCTGGGCGGCGATGACAGGGTGTCAGCGGGGGGTTAAGCTGTGACCCAGATTTCTGCATGAGTCTTTGTCCTGGAGGAAAGAGAAGATTCTCCTCGTTCGTCTTGCTGAGGACCGATTTACTTGGTCTTATAAACACAGTGACACAGGCAGAGAGATGCTTTGGCAAACTGAAGAGGAGAAAAAGTTTCTTTGAGCTGCAGTTATTCATTTGACAGGACGTGCATTATGGATTACTTTGGAGGTAGCTCACCAGATATTTGTAAAGACTGTATTTGTTTCTTATTGTAAAGTCGTCTCAGAGGAAATAGTTTGGTTTTCTTACACTGTTTGTTTAGTATTTCTCCATGTTTATCACAATCATCTCAATAACTTCAACACATAATTCAGAGCTGCTTTACGCATAAATATTATTTTAGAATCATAAAGAATAGATAAAGTATTACTCGCATCATCAAAAAATAAGTTAAATTAAAACAACAGCTGTAACTCAGCTGCTGTTGTATTGTGTGTGGCGCTCAGTGCACCAGTGGTTTCTTTCTTTTTCAGGACACTCGAATATTAGTCTTTTTCTTCGATTTAAAATAGCTTGACAGCTCTCTGCTTTTCATGTTGATTTATCCTTTTACAGGTCAAAGGTTAAAACCAGGAGCAGTCATTCAAAGCTGTTCCAAGATGTTCCAGTAATTTAGCTCACTTAAAATAGATTATACAACTTCTTATACTTCTATTCTCACCTAATGTATAGTGTTTCTGAGGAGGAGAACATGGCATCAAATAAAAGTGGAAATTCTGAACTCTCATATTCATCTTTTGATTAAGGAGGTGAATATAATTTAACAACATGATGATAATGTTACTTGCAGTTCTCACCCTCAAAATGATGTGAATAAAACTTATGTACCCTGGAAACAACATCTACAATAAGGATTTGTGTTTACTGTGTATAAAAAGGACTCATTTGTTCAATAGTTTTTAAATTATGTTGAGAATCCAGAACACAATCAGAATCTTTAAGTTTTCTGATGAAGCTGATGTAACCGGCAGTGCGGTGTCCTGTCACGGCTACCGTAGGGCAGGTAGTGCTGAGCCCTCCCCTTCCCCTACTTCTTGTCATAAGAAGAATAAAATATATTTTATGGTTTAGTGTTTTATGTAAGAATAAACTATTATCTCGTGAGGGAAACGGTTTTTGACCCAGTGTATCTAATTGTGTTGAACCTGATGAAATTTGGGTTTTGTTAGGAACCCAGAGGTTTGATATCAAGAACCTAAAAGTTGAATGTGGGGCACTGGACTCCCTTTTTGAGACATATTTGCTGATGATTTTAAATTGAAAAACAGGTTTGATGGTTAAAAACTGCAGAGGTGAAAACTTTTTTCATTCTATTTGTTCAACATGCTGCAACTGAAGAGTTTTATTAAAATGTTTCCAGTGACGAACAAAGAAGTGTTTTGTTCATGACCCCCCAAGTGTCATCAGGGTCGCACACAGCAAGAAACCTTGGCAAGTGTGTTCATTATCCTCTCTGGACACGCGCACGCACACGCACACGCACATGCATACGGAGGGGTGAATGTGGGAGGCGTCCTTGGTTTTGGGTGTGCATTTCTTGTTCCCTGAACCCCCTCCTTCCTCCTCCTCTTCCTTTATCCTTGTCTTCCCCCTCTTTTATGTGAGTGTTCGCGGCCCCCACATTCTCACAGCGACTCCGAGCCGTGGAGCGTCACATGGTAAGAACACCGGGCCTCTGCTCACACTTAAATCTAAAACAAATATCGAACATTAAACTCTGTTCAACATTTGTGTTTCTTCCTTAAACCAAATATTACAGTGTTAGAGACGAGGAGGAAAGAACTGGTTTCCTCATGACTTATTGATGATGCATGGAGTTGGGGGAGTGGGGGATGTGCTTGGAAGGGGGATTATTTTTGTTTTGATGATCTACGTCTTTGTTTTTCCGTCTCCCAGAAACTCCTGCAGTGGAAAAGATGACTTCCACTGCCGAAGGAGATGGCTTTGATCTGTCCAGGTTTTTATTCTTGTTTTGGGGTAGATATGAACTTTTGTGAATATGTCAAATGAGGAACAGAAAAAAGATCAGTTGAGTTTGAGAAAACAAAACGGGCATTATATGTAAAAACTCCTGCAGAAAGCCGCGGTGCACCTGCTTTGTGAGGCTGCAGCTTGTTGTTGTTTCTCAGTCTTGATGCAAAATAATTTAACCGAATCTTTTTATATTTGCTGTGTTAGAAGCAGAGAGATATGTCTAAATCAGAGTCATTTCTGATTCTGACCAGGTGTCTGTTTGAGGCAGGTGTGTAGGCAGCTCCTGAGGTGGCAGCATTGATTTTCAATCTTCATCATCTCATCAGATACTGGGCCAAACTTTAAAACGTGGGAGACACTATAGAACATTTTTAAAAATTCAACTGAGCCACAATAAAATGTCAATTTGATTATTAGTCTGTATTTTTTTACAGTGCTATTTGGGCATGTGGATTTTGTTGAGGTCTTGCACAAACCTTTCATTTAAAGGACAATTCTGGTTTATTTTGACTTGGTGTATTTCTCATAAACGTAGCTACTGCTCTGTGCACTCTTTGCAGCCACTGTAGTGATTTGATGAACGAGGACTCATGCAAGACTTTGGGAATAGGGCCGAGCAGCACAATGGCATGAACATAATTTTTGAGATGATCTTCCCATGGAAGGTAAGAACAGAAAGAAGCTGCCTGCAAGAGAAAATGACCTAACAACCCAGTATAAAACCTGTCAGATCTGGTTTCTGAATATGAAAACTGTCCAACACATTTGTAGCTTGTTTAACTGGGTCCAGCAATATAATCAGTGTTAAATGGTATTTGGACAATTTTTTCTATTTTATTGAGGCAAAATAAGTCTCCAGGAAATAAAACATTTGGATAAAACATTTCCTATTTACACCACAGGAATTGTATGTGGACACATCTGTTTTTCTAAGTTAGGAACTGGGTCCCAGTATCTGCAGCATATGGTTTCCCCCTCAGTCAGCTCTGCAGAGCAGAAACACCACTGAGTTACAAACTGGTTGTGTGGCCTCTCTGTCTTTGCCGCCATCCTTTGTGTTCAGCTTTTTGTCTGTCTACTCTGCGTTGGAAATATCGTTAAGCATCAAAGTGACGGTCATTTCAGGTCATTGTAACCACAATAGACATTAGTCTGTATGATTCAGATACATCTGAGAGCTGCTGGATGCTGATACTTCTCAATCCAGTATTTGTTGTTTTGTGCGAGTAGCTGAATCTCCACGTTCAACACCGTCTCCTAAAAATGACGTTCCTGCACAAATGAAGTGCAATTGCAAATACGATTTGTAGAGAACATAATCACGGAATAGTTTTTGTTCAGATTCAGATAATTTACTGCCGCTTATCTGGAATTGTGTTGTGGTGGCAGCAGGTACCTAACATAACATAAGATAATCCAGAAGTCTCTTTTCCCAGCTACGTTCTCCAGTTCCGGTACTGGCATATACTGTATTTTTGTTTAGTTGTTTTATTTTTGTTGAAATGGATTTCTGTAATGTTAGCCTGCTCTTACTTGCCGTTTGGAGTTAGGACACCTTCCCTTCTCACACAAACAGTAAAGACATTTTAGTTCCATGTGTAAACAAAAGGCTGATCATTTTTCATATTCTTGTGTCAGATCATTTGTTGGTCGGCGGCCACTATAAGTAGAACAATAACATCTGAGTTGTATATTTGTGCACACAAAATGTACAATTCGTAGAGCATTGTGCAAACACTTTTCAGCAAAATTTACATTTGTCAGTTTTTAGCACATCTGACTGAGGGAACAGATGTTGAATTATTACAGAAACATACACACGCAGAACCATAAATCTGATTTTGTCTGCTTATATACAGTACATAAACAATATTTAATAAATTAAATAGTCAAATGATGGACACAGGTTGATGAGTTTGATCTGGACTGGAAACTGCAAAGAGACCGCCACACTGACAGGGGGCACCAGGAAACACTATAGCTACAGCTGGTAATATAGTACAAACACAATAACAAAGATCTGAAATTTACGTCCAGCAATCCTCAAACACAACCGGAAGTCAAACAGGAACCATGACACCATCCCATTCGTGTGAATATGTCCGCTTGGAGTCAATAATGAACTGAATCTGATTAGACTTTGATGGACATGAAAAGTCTTGAAAGACTCAAGAACTGATCACATTTTTGTGGTCAAAGTTCAAGGTCACTGTGACGTCATTCATGTCCTGTTTTCGTCAGCGCTATTGCAGAAATGCCTGGAGGGGATTTCATTCTATCGGGCAAAAATAATCAGGATGACCTGATTTGAATATGGGTCTAGACAGACATGAATGGAAACTGCAATTTTGCTGGCTGGCAGCAGAATCCAACCATGATGCAGTAATAATGGTTTGGTTTGAATTGTCCCCATTGAGAAGTAGAAAGAACAATCTTAAACTGTGTGTAAATCTAGTTATTCTCAGGGGAAACTTCTGGAGCACAATGTACTTGATTGTGATTTCTTTTTCCATTTAATCAGCAACACGAAACATTAGGAACAAGCAGCAGCCTGTTTTATACACCGACCAAGCAGCACAGAGGTTCACAGGATATGAATACTTTGAGTCAAATGAATGCAGACTCTAATTGTTTATTTAAATGCAGCTTGGAAATGCAGTTCATTAAACACAATAAGAGACATGAGAAACAGACTGTGGGCAAAACTCAGAACCGTCTGAACATTTTGATCAGCCTAGAGCATTTTCATTAATACTGACTAAATCCTAATATGTATGTGTAATAAATATGAATTTAATCATTCTTGACAGGAGAGCTTAACATTATATTAATAATTACAGACACAGAGACGAAGACGATAAATGTTTTATTGGCAGCGTATGTATGCATCCTTTAGTTATCACAATTCAAGATTAGAATTGTTTTGTTGTATTTTTAATTATGAGATAAAAGTTCAATATTTTTCTATTTTTCTGAATATTTATTTGTGAAACATTAATTCACACAGATTAATGCTCGTTGTTCGTCGTATATTTTTCCATTAGAACTTGCTGGATGTTTTTCTTAAAGAAAAGTTAATGTGATGTTGCACTCTCCTCCATCTTCCTCCCCCCTGCTTCTTGTCTGATAGTTACATGTCCAGTCTGGACTCTTCTTGGGGGGAATGTTTCTGACGCTTGGCTGATTTTCAATAAGCGACTGACAGTAACTCACACCCGCACTCTGTGTCTATTCTTTTAACATTTAACACTCATGTGTCACGTCACTGTGGCACTGGCGGATACAGACACAGAAAAGACTGCAAAGATTCTCTAGTCCAGGCTGCTAAACGATTAATGAAGCTGAACGAGATATATAACTATTTTTCATTACACATTCTAGTGTTGTTGAAAGTGTTCAATTCAAGATTCAAAGAAATTATTTTGGCAAGTTACAGCAGCTCTCCGTTCAAACAGAAAGAAAGAACGACCCATAACCAGAAAAGATGAACACCAACACAAATACTAAAAACTCAATTTACTCAACAAAAATAGGTAATAAAAATAATAAAAATCAATCAAAAATAGCTCATCTCCAGTCATAATCAGTCCTGTGTGTAATGTAGTGGGTTATCTGATTATAAAGATGATATAAGTATGATTATGATAGTTGTCATTGCAAGAGGGTCCAGCTCTACTCCCAGAACTGAACCAGGCCTCCTGATTAGTTTGTCCAGTCTGTTGGTGTCTGTCACCTTCAAGCTACTGCCCCAGAAAACCACAGCAAAGAAGAAGACACTGTACAGCTCCTGTGGGGATAATGTTTTTTGATTTCTCCAGTGCGTTGTGTTGATACACAGTGATGCTAATTTCTTGTCGTGGTTGATGCTGCACTGACCCAGTTGCCTTGAAGAGATAATTAAAGTTTCATTGTGGTTCTTTTTTGGTATGTAACGGTAAAATACATTTATACTCCTTATACTCACACAACCTTCTCAAAGTCACAGTAAGAATAACTAGATAAACACTGAAGAGTTCATGTTCATTATTTACTTTAGGTTTGGTGCCAGCTGGCTGACTCCACCTGTCTGCATTCATGCTAAAAGGTGTCAGAGTCATGTCCTCCTCTGGTCCTTGTGTGTCTTTCTTTCCGTCACCTTAGCCATACACCAAGCCCGTACACTTTCTACGTTGCTTTGTCAGTTCATCCTGTTAACTTGCCATTTACCTCTCATCTTCATCCTGCCGTTCACCCCTCGCTCATCTCCTTCATCATTGCTGTAAGTTGGTTTGGGTTTTAGTTTCTGTTCTGTCCTCTATTTCTTCCTCGCCTCTGTCCACTCGTGCTGTCCCCTGGTGTCCATGTTACTTTCATCCTCTGCTAGTGTTTTGCCTCCTCTGGGAGTGATTTTCTGTTCAGTTTTATTCCCCTGTATGTGTACATCGTTGTTATTAAAGTTTCCTTTGTTTGAACCCTCTCTTGTCCTTGTCTGCGTTTGGGTCCTCCATTTGTATACGCCCCTGACGAAATGGGATATAATGTAAAATTAAACACAAGTGCTTCTGAAAAATAATCTTTGTCTCAAAATGTCCTTCTCCAGCCACAATGAGTGTCCTGCCATGCAGCTTCCTCTTGCTCCTCCTCCTCTGCCTCCCTGTCCTCACTGAGACCAAGCGGCAGTCTGGTCAGGGGAAGCCTGATAAACCCCGTCAGCCTCCGTCGCCCCCCCCACCGGCTAAGCGACCCAGAAATCGCTCGGTGCCCGGCTCCGGGGAGCTGACCACCAAGGAGGGACATCGCTGCAACTGGCAGACGTCTGGTGAAGGCCTGGTGAGCCTGCTGGTGAACTGCAGCATCGAGACGCTGGGAGAGCAGCAGAGGTGAGGGAGGCATTAAAGTAACTTCTGACTCCACACTCTGAACCTTGAAGAGTCCAACATGGATGGTGTTGACAGGGCATAATACATTTATTGCCATGTGTCATTTAGTGACTTGGTGTTCACGTTGGTAATTTTCAGTCATAATGATCCTGGCGTTCAGTTAGTAAGAAGTTCCTCCACGAAGCAGTGTCATTTTAAACTGCGTGATGGGACATTTCTGATACATGCATGTTTTTTTGCTCACCCATACAATAATGACTGTACTGAAAAATAACAATATCATATTTCATTGTTTTCTTCAGTCTTTTTTTTCCAGGGTGAATTTGGGAATCTGTGTGTTATTCTCTGACTGTTATTGATATTAATAAGTTATTGTAGATCTCTTACTTCTGTCTGAATAAGAAAGCAACTGTATAAATACAGTAGTACATTTGTGGCTATTGGAACCCTCTTAGTAAAGAGATGTAGGTAGTTCCCTGCATTGTCTCAAGGTAAAGTCTTGTTTCCTTCATTAAAAGAGAAACGATGTTTATTTGTTAGAAATAACTGTAAAATATCTAATGATCCAAGGTGCAGTTTATGTTCTCCAGCTTGTTTTCATTTTTCATCTTTCCTCCTCGTCTCCACCAGGTATTGGTGCCGTTATGCTGGTAAACCAGACCTCTGTCAGGGCTATGGCCTGAAGTCCAGCCAGTACTGGAAGCAGCTGGTGGGTAAGCTGAAGAAAAGGCAGAACGCCTGTGAGGGAGAAAAGGTCCTGAAGGCCAAAACCTGCAAGAAGGCTCCAGCCGAGGCCCACATGAAACTCGCCCAGCGCAGTGGTGAGGAGGAGAGGAAGGGAGGAAAGGAAGGAGGGAAGAAGAAAGTATCGCCGGCCGGTAAAAGCTCAGACGGAGGGAAGGCAGAGAGGAGGAAGAAGAAGGAGGAAGAGGAGGAGAAGAAGAAGACAGAGGAAGTGGCTGGGTCTGAGGAGGAGGGATATGTGAATGACATGGAGCCGGTGCAGAGTTACTGCAGTGAGGGATGGCACGCGGTCTGCTCGTTCTTCGTCAAGTTTTTTGAGGGTTGATAGAAAAATTTCAAAGGAGGTTGAAGGTTAACTTTTGCAACATGATGGTGCGATTTCACAATCTGAACACAATAAAAAAATAAAAAATTAATCATTCTGGAAGCTTCAGGCAGCTCATTTGTAAAAACATTTTCTCCAACTTCACATTTTTAAATATTGAGTATTTGGAGCCAACATTAGAGTAAAACTTTTCAGATTCTTTGTTGGGTTTGTTAATATGAGATTTTTATAAATGATGATTTCTTAACAAACGAGGCCCCTGTGCTTGTAATTGTGACAGTGTAGTGGAGTGATAAGCAATCTGAATTGTATAAAGATATTAAATCAATACTGAATGAAAGGAACAATAAATCAGAAATGTTTCCAGTCATCAGACCGTTTACTGATGAAACATGAAAATGTTTTAATGCCAGATGATATTTTGGGTTCAGTTTGTGTTAATTGAGCATATTTAGGGTTAGCATGTGTTACGTGTCATTTGTTGTTTTGTTCTGTAGAATTGTTAAATCACATAAAAGTGTAAAGTGGAGCTGCATAAATTGTGTAATGTGACTGACTAACAAATAACAATTACTGTGTGAATAGATGTGCCATTTATTCTGTCCTATAAAAATTGTGCCTAAACCTAATGTCACGTCATAAGTTTAAAAAAATTAGTTAGATCTGGGCAACATTTACTTTTTTCTGCAGAAAGTTTAACACTGAAAATGCTTAAAAGAAACAATCTTCTTTCACTTCTGCCATGTAGTTAAAATACAAGTGAATCTAAAACTGCAGATTTATTTATTATAACACAGGAATATGTTCTTCAACATAGTTTAAACATAAACATACAGTAACAAGCAAAAGTCAAAAGTACTTATATATTACCAACTTACAACAGAATCATCTCAAGGTACTTCACTAATGAACTGAACAAACCCCCATTAACAGAAGAAGCCAGAAACCAGCAGACCCAGACTTGGCATGTTCCACCTATAAACATAACTCACGGCAACATACCGTTGTTTTCATGAGCGAATGATAGAAGTTCAGTCACTGAAGCGCTTCATGATGAGTTCAGATCAGTAGAGGACGACAGTATCTATATAATTCTGTTTCAGAAAAGAGACGACTTTGGCTGAAATCTTTAGATTTTAGCTTTCTGCTCCATGCACGCTGTATGTGACGTGTGACAACACGGAGGTTTGGGAGCATAAATGCGAATTTCAATCTCATCCTGTTTCAAATCCACTCAGGATTCCAGTCAGTGAACACACTTTGCTGATTTAGAAAAAGAACATTTAACTTTGCTGTGGAGCAATTCCCAAAGACAGACAAAGAGGGAAGAGCCAGGAATTTGGAGAGCCTGGACACCTTTTGGTGGTTACTATGCCAACGACCCAAGAGGTTGTATGTGTGTGTGAGTGTGTGTGAGTGTGTGTGCGCGTGTGCGTGTTGTAGTGGGTTATTTGGCAGTCTGACAGGATGTAT
>JAUBNQ010000007.1:20983379-20995320 GCA_032353495.1 Ctenopoma kingsleyae | reverse complement strand
ACACACACACACACACAAGTAAATAAATCCCCTTCTACACACCCACACATGCACCAACATGAAAATAAACATGAACTGTACTATTAACACAACTAGTAAGGTCATTAAGGAGTCACACACGCGCACACACATTTCGAGGCATGAATAAAGCTCTCTATCTCTCTACACATGGCCGCTCTGGTTCACATTAAATCGCTGTTTTTTACTCACTTCTTTCTATTTGCCTGACGGCTTCTCAAACACAGAGCAGCTTCACTGATGCAACAGCAGACTGAGCCACAAACCAGTGAAAACCAAATCTACTGCAATATTACTTAACTTACAGACAACAACAGGAAAAATGTAAATCAGGTTTATGAGAGAATACTGCAGTTGGTATTATGAACTTAGTCATCCTAAAGAAATCCTGCAGGAATGTTGTACAGAGCCTCATGTCTGCTCTATAAATGCCTCTCAAAGAGAAAAGCTGTGTGCTTTGGGACACTGAAACCTACTATGTAACAAGATTTTTTTTTGCTTGCACCTGTTTTGCATAATTTGTTTGTGAATTTAATCTTTTTTGCTTTTATCTGTTTTTTCTTGTGTCTTCGCTGTGTAGCTTTGTAACTGTGTTTTTGTATTTGCTGCAGTCTAACTTGGTCAGGACGCCCTTGAAAAAGAGGTTCTTAATCTCAGTGGGATTTTCCTGGTTAAAGAAACGTTAATAATAATTTACATCAATGTTGTTTATGTCAAAATGTCCCTGAGATCTGGAAATGACGGCTGCTCTAAATGACTTTTGTCTTTATGTTGCTCTTCAGCACAGTAGCTTTGTGAGATAGTAGCATGTGCAGCCTGTGCACAGTTTAACAATAGTTGAGATGAATTAAAGAGGACCGTGTGTCATGCCTTTATAAAACTGAGAAGTTTTAGATGTGATTACCTTGCAGTAGTATTTTACACAGTGCCTACAGGAACAGTGCAGCTGCAGATCAGTTCTGCCTCTCATCTATGTCTTTCTCTCTTTACTCTGCCTCTTTTGTCCTCTGTGCTCTTCATAAGTATTTGTTCCTTCTTGTACACATGTGTTTATACCCCCTCCGGTGCAACACTTCCTTTCTTCTCCTTTATCTCTACTTAGCTCTGTTGGTTTCATCTCTCTGTTACACATTTTCTCTACAGTCTCCTTTCCCTCTCCACCACCCATCTCCATAGTGACGCAACGCTGCCATGACGACTAAACAGAATGAGGGAGATAAATGCATGGAACACCCTGGAGCGCGCGCACACACACACACACTTCCCACCCTTCATTCGTCTTGCTCTCTCAATGTGATGTTTGCCTTTGCACACCCACTGTTTCTGCACTAGAACATGAACACACACACACACACACCTGGCGAAGAACAGGCAGCCATTAGGTTATATAACCTTTTGACAGTTCCCAGCTGGCTAGTAACTAACGCTAAAGTGCAGGATCATTCTCTATTCGCACACAAAAAAAACCCCACACACTCTACACATACATACAGTGTACGTACATGCACAGTGAGACATATACACACATGCACATAGTCCTGGAAGCACATTTTACAAATGGCAGAAACAGCAGCAGAGCTACTCTGCAAAGTTGTTGATGTGAAAAAGAACTTCACGTACAGACGTGGTGCGTTAACACCTCATTAAAACAACGCTCTGTTCTGCAGGACAAGTGTTCAAATTAAGTTATTTTGTCACGCATGCTCACATGTCTGTGGTTTGCCAAAGAATAAAACAAAGAAACTGAGCAGTACTAGTTAAAAGTGACGGTAAATCAGTGGATTGTGATATTTCAAGCTGACTATTGTTTTCTTTCTATAAGGGAAAAGTAGACATCTTGGTATCTGACATCAATGTGTGCACCACCCTGAATATGGACAACAGGAAGAAAACAATGAGTTGTCTGAGGATATAAGGAAGGAAAGAGAGGCTACAGGACCATCTCCAAGCAGCCTGGTGTTCCTCTGACCACAGCTGCTAATATTTATCTTTCAGTTCAGATCCACAGGACGATAGCCAGACTCTGTGGATGTGGCAGCAAAAGGAAAGTTAAGTGCAGACTGATCAGAGGTTTAAATGGTGGAAAAAGCAGCGAGGAAAACTGCCAAACAGACACAAGAGGACCAGGAGGTGCCCACATTTGAAACTGAGTGACAAGCCACAACGATTCTGGAAGAACAGAGAACAGAACATCATCATATTTCTTGGAGACAAATGGTCTGAACTCTGTCAGCACTTTTCTACCTTATCAGCACCAAAGACTTGACTTGACAAGACTCCTTCACACACACTGATGGTGGAGCTGCCATGCCAGGTACCAGTCTGATCCACTGGGAGCAAGTCGAGGTTCAGTGTCCAAGAAGCTATGGTCTGAACCACTGAGCCCACACTTGGATGACAACCAGGCTACATCCTGAGCCGCCTCCAAAAAACAGAGATGAGATTACATTCTCTGACAATGTGTGGTCTACACAGCTCCTGACACATATCGAGTGTGTATTTGTTATAGTTTGTGCACACTGATTACTGTTCATATTTTGTGTTACAAATTAAAAATGCACTTTCAATTGATAAGAAGAGAAACTACAGAAACAGCTGGAGACTTTGTAAGATTTCTGATCAGTCTGATTACAAGCTGTGAAGGTTTTCAGCTAGTTTGACCAAACATCTGCACTGTTTCTCAGTGCACCAGCTGCTCATAGTGCGACTGCAAAAATTCACTTCGCATTCAAACACTGCTGACATCACTTATGAGTCTGCAGCACTCATTACTTTGCAAAAAGATGTTGTAGTCTTTTAGAGCACCCATTAGAGGGTTCTCATTTCCTCCAACATTTCTGTTACGTAAGCGAACGTCAGTCTGAAATCACTGATCATGTCTTACTCTGGAGAAATGTTTGACCTTTAGACCGTTTCACTTCATTCTCGACTCTGGGCTTAAAAACAGATTTAGTTTGAGAAGTGTGCAGATTTACAGCCTAAAAAACAGACATTAGGGTAAAACTTCTAATCTGTGGTTAACAAATAGTTTAATAGTGTGTGTTTGTGTGTGTGTGTGTGTGTGTGTGTGAAGGGTAGTGTGTGCATGTACATTATCTACACCCTGAAGTCTGCACATCCACAAAACAGTCTATAAGAGACAAACCAGCAGCTGCACAGGTATCAGTGAAGAACAAATATGAGTTTATGAAACATTCAAATCATGATGTTCTTCATAGGAAACAATTATGAAATAAAATGTAAAACCTTATTTAATCCAGGATAATGTCTGACACCACTGATTCAAATACAAATGAAAGGCACAGACTTTAAAAATACATAGGAAATTACACTTTGACTAAACTACAGGTGATAGAAAAACTCTAAAAGATTTACAGAACGTAAACCTTTTATGTTTGGTTTGAATGAAGGATACGGTCCCGACCAACTGGAACTCTGAATAGTTGTCACACTTCCAACTGCTGAACCAATGGCAGCGTGAGTCTTTCATGAACGTGAACATTCCTGATAAAAATAAAGATTGCATATATGAGTGGCAGAAGAAAATGGGAAACTGAACAAATTGAATGACAGGTGTAAACTGGAAAAGTGTAGCTCAGTTGTTGCTGCTTCTTCTTTTCTAAGAAGCTAAACTCTTCCTGTTTGTTAACCAGATGATGTGGGGTGCACGTGGTCACTAGAAAGCTTATAGTGACTATAGTAGAGTTTTTGTCATTAAGCCATTTTGTGGCTACGGTTACTTGAAAGCACTTATTTGGGAAAAGAGAGAATACCTAAGATTTTAGTTTAATAAACTTTTAAATTAAAAGGTGAGTTTATCATTCATTTTTGAACCAGTTTCTTGGTGTTAGTGTTTGTGGTTAAATGGTGACCATACTTGGCTCTAACTCAAAAAATGATGATTGTAGAGTGGCCCAAAAACATTCAATATAGAAAGAGAACACAAAAAAACATATGGCACAAATGAGACGAGAACAAAATGAAAGAAGAATTAAAGAATTGAAAGATCATCAACATTAAATACTAAATAAACTTTAAATAATATACATAGAAGTGATTACAAGAAACGTTTTTATCTAATGTCTGTGTCACACATTATTACATTATATAATGACTGATTAATCAATTGAACAACAGGCTTTGAGCTGGTGTTTTTTTCTCTCACCTGTCAATATTCATGTGTTAATAGTTGACATCTTTGTCAGAGAGATAAAAAAGGATAATGAGCAGGTTGTTGAGTAGAATAAACTGGACAGAACAGGGACACGCTGCAGCTTTTCCAGCTCTGACTGAGAGAAACAGCAGCAGCCTGTTCTGCGCAGAGACGCACATCTGGATCCCTCACATCTCCGAACACCAGAAACTGACTGTGTGAGGCTGAGGCGGGGATTTCCCTGTGCTGCTAATGAGGGGAACACAGCTTTCATTGAGTGTGTTGCTTTGGGCCCACGTCCCCTGGCCCCAAAAACACAGACGACCACAGAAAGATGGAAAAATGATGGAAAGAACAACTCTGTGAGAGGAGAAAGAGACACAGACAGAGAGAGCGAGAGAGAGGAGAAGAGGCAGATGCACTGCCTTCGCTTAGTTTGCATTTAAGTATGTTTATGCAAGTCCTAATGTACCGAGCTAGAAATGCTGAATCCAAACAGAAAAGTCTTGGACAAAGGTTTAGATCAATCTTTTAAAATGACTTTTGCCCTCACATGAAGCGAGACTGCTGGAAAGAGTAAAGAGAAAGTTCAGCTTGACAAATGTTTCATGCAACCTCTCAAGTCCAAATTCAGCACAGATCTGGATAAAAAGAATGTCTGTCAGGCAGCTACGCAGTACGACTCCACTCCCCTGCTCGTATGGATGTTATTTAGTGCCTAAGAAAGTTGCTAAACTTATTTCTTATGGTTTGATCAACCAAATATAAAATGCACTGGTGTGTTAAATCAGAGGACTGTGCTGCAGCATGAGATTAAAAGATCAGACAGACAGTCCCTAACAAATGCACCCGACAACCAGCATATCACAGATTTCAGTAAAGACATGATTAAAATCTCCAAAGGAGGTTCCAAACAGTTCTTCACGCTTCTGTTGCTGTTTCTGTGGACGTTTTCTTCTGTGTCAATGGGAGTAGAGCTAATCAGTCGGTGAAGAAGAAGACCGCTACAATAAGAACTGCTCTGCTCTGAAATGAGGTTTTTGTTGCTGAGCTTCTAAAACCAACACTGACAGTGTTTCTCAGGCATGTGACGGTTTATCCTGCTGCACTTTCTCTGACCTGAAAACTCAGAGTTCATCCACTGAGACCCTCCTCTGATAAAAAAAGTCATAGCACCATACACCATAGGTTCTGAGCTGTGCTGCACATATACCGACGGTACATGCTCAGCGACACACCAGGCTTTGACATGTGCAAACTCAGAACTTGTCTCACCGTAGTCCGTGTGGAAGATCTGTCGGACCAGCAGCAGGAACCACTCCTTCGTGAGGCCGCCCATGTCCAGCCCCGCCTCCCCGACAAACGTCACCCGCAGCTTCTTCTTCAGGTCGCACCTCTTCCTCATCAGCTACGGAGGGGGGATTAGAAAGGATTCAACTAAAAACTAACCACTTCAATTCTTATTTTATTACTGTTCTAAAGCTCAAATGTGTAAAAGGACAATTTGTGCAGTGATTCATGCAGCAGGACTGTGTGGACCATCTTCAAAAGTAATCAGCGCTGCTAACCCTCCAGCCTTAGGGAAACCATTATTTAGTCTTTACAGATTTACAGTTGGGTTTGGGTTTGAGTGCTCGAGGTTGATGCATGACTGTAGAGCATTAAAGGCATACTTCCTAATCCTCATGAGAGCTTCTGTATTTTCGCCGCCCTCTCCCAGTGTTCCCACACCACTAATCTGCCTGTTTTTCTCTAATTAAAAAACACATTTCAAAGAAAACATTTTTCATTTGTCATCACACGCTCACATGGGCTGGAAAAAAAACACTTCCCACCCAAGACATTAATCTCCACTATCAGTAAGATCTTTGCTCACTACTTCTGTTCTGTTGAAGATGTTGATGAACTGGATCAGCATCAACTGGGCTTAACTTTTGTTACAGAAAATACTTAAACGCAGTTCAACAGAACACTAACGTACAGCATTTCTACAAAGACACACGCACACACAGGTCTATCATAGAGCCTTTCAAATATTAACTACCTGATCTGTAACCTTTGATATGAAGCAAGCTAACTGGTTGCACCAATGTCCTGGCTGGGGGTGAAGACCAGTTCCTCTGCAGATGTCTCTAAATAACCCCTGTGTACATTTGCTTATGTTGCCCCCCAGCCTGAAGAGACAGAATTAACTCTGATGCACAAAATAATCCCGGCTCTTCTTCGCAAAGAGTTGTCATGCATGTGCCCCATTATGCATTTAAGCTTTTTGAAACATGCGTTGTGCTAAACACAGAGCAGACACAGCGAGCGCGAGTTTGTGTTTGCGTGCTCACCTCATCCAGTGAGTCGCTGAGGAGTTGTGCTCGTCGTACTTTAATGTTGAGGAACAGGAGGTTCATGTCCACTCTCTGCCTGCGAGAAACCTTACTGACCAGGCTTTGCTGTGGAACACAAATACATAATCAAAGGCAGAAGAAGCATTTGTTGCACATTCTTCTTCTGTGTGTGTGTGTGTGTGTGTGCGTGTGTGTGTGCGTGCGTGCGTGCAGTGCACCTCACCCTGGCCTGGCTGATCATCTGTTGCTCCGAGTCTTTCTGGATGATGGCTTTCTTCACCACAGTTGAAAGGATAAAGGGAAACTGACAGAAGGAAAATCTGAGATAACAAAAGCACATATGAAAAGTTAATTATCCTGAAAAGGTTCTTTTTCTGTTTCACTATCATCAAACACATGAAAAAAATACCTTTTAAAGCCAACATTCATTCTGGACCAGCTGTCAGGTGATTTTTAAATTATATGCTTTTCCAAATGAGCAGGTTCTGAAATCTACACCCACCAAACCTGAAATGAGCAGAATCCCACCACACAGCAAGCAGGACCTTTAGAGCTGATCGTCTGAACCGTAAACTCTGGATCCATTTCTTTTCATGGACGTTAACAAGCCATGACGTGGCATGAAACGGGCTTCACGGCTTCTGACCGTGTTTCCACGGTTGTGGAGAAACGGCAGCTGTGGGAACAGCTCGCTTCGTCTCTGCTCAGGAGCAGATACTCGGATTTCCAGGAATCTTCAGACACAGCTAACATTTCTCTTGGTCGGGGGCAGCTCTCAGTTAATGTGGTGCCACATCTGTTAGCATTTCTGGTCCTTATTAGAAGTCAAAACCAAACACACTTTGTCTGGGAACATTCACTACTACTGTCTATTCTACGGTTCCTCTTATTAGTCATTCGCTCGTAGTGAGTCTAAACCAGCTTCATGAGATTAATATCAATGAGTCACTTTGCTGAAATAAATGAGAATGTAATGCAAATGTGATGATTTGCTGCTTTTCTGTGTCACTGATCTGACATGGAATAGTTTTTGAGTTTTAAACGGTTTATTGGCAAAAACATGTGATAGAAATGCAGGTAAAATAAAGAACACTGGACCATAGGCTGGATCCAGAGCTTTCAACCATATTTCACAATGATTCAGCTATGACTTCTTTAGTGCACCGTAGCACGGTTTCACTACTGAGTCACTTTAGAACTTCAGTGCATCCGATCAGCAACAGGTGATGAGAGGACTCCTGTAATAATGAAGTCCCCAAATCTGCCTCTCAGAAATCCCACATGTACAAAGACCATCCACAACCAGGCAAACATCTGACCTGCTTGAGTTGCCATAATTCTGCCAGGTCCTGTACTCCTCCATGAAGTCTATGTGCTCGAGAGTGATGTTGTAGAAGTCAGTGAAAGGCATGATGGGAGGGGAGGAGACACTGTTGGCTGCATCTGGGTGGTGGGGAGGAATTAAAGATGACCAAATGTGACAAAACAATCAGCGGCATTTGTGTTACTGTTTTATATTATTAAGGTGATAGGTGTGTGTGTCTGTGTGTCTGTGACTCACTAAACAAGCTGAGCACTTTCGTAGCAGAGGGAATCCACCAGGAGCACTTAGCCAGAGGAGGAAGTTCGTCTGGTTCTGCAGGAAACAGACGGGTGGAGATGAACTGCAGGAGGCGCTCTACCAGTTGTCTGAAACGCCTTGCTGACAGCCTGGCACGCACGCACACACACACAGAGAGTTAATACAGTTTAACATCAGCAGCTTGGCAGAGACAAAACTGCACAAACGCAAAAGCACAGAAATAAACACTTACACCAGGAAAAAATAGCAGCGCTGGATGAAGAAATGGTTTTTGGATTTGAGCAGAACTAAACAGAACTTGTAATTTGAAGCAGCTCGCTGGTAAATCATCACCACAAACAGCATAAATTCTTCAGGGCTCTTTATTCAGGCTGAGGGAGACATACAGAAGCTGGCTCCCATTTGTACTCGTAGGCCGTGAGTCAAAAGCTACAGGATTTGAAAACTGGCTGCAAGTGGATAATGCTTTCAACAATATACTGCAGCAATAACATGTTGAATTAACACGGAGACATTTGTAGAGTAACCAACATGTTGTAATTTGACAGCAGCTTCAAACTCAACCATTAGTGTCTCTTTCTCTCTCTGGCTGTTACACAGCATTAGTTGTCGAAGGGAAATGAGCGGCAAAGAACAAGTGCTTTTAGATCAGTATTCTGTTACACTTCTATACTGTGATTATAGATTAATAATCACTGTCCAGTATTTGATCCCAGTCCTAATAACACAGCTGACCTCTGATGATCACAGAATGGCTGTGGTATGGCAACACCACCCTGGCTGAGAGGAAATCACTGCAGCGGCTCATAAAGACAGGAGAGGGGATCATTGGCACCAGTCTCTCCTCCACAGACACTATATACAGCACACAGAACATCCTCAGGGACATGCTCTGTTCCGATGGGTAGATTCAGGTTACAACCTGAGACACCGCAGACCAGTGAGCATCAGCGCTCACAGGACTCGTCTCTACAACAGCTTCTTTCCAGCCACTGTCAGACTAGTGGCGCAGGACATTAAAGAGGGAAGGAAGCACCTCACTCCACAACTCACTTAACGCCAAAGAAACAGACTCTATTTTTGATTTTCTCTTACACTAACTAGTCTGTGCAATAGAACTCTGTCATATCACAAACCTTCTAGGTGCAATCTTTCTTTCCTTTTACACACTAAGCATAACATAATCATAATGATAAAATATTTCTGCAGAAGAGGTGCAAAAGTTATATCAGTGCAATATCAATGTCTCAGGAAACTAGTGGTGTGATACTTAGCACACGTCTATATTATAGTAAAATTACGTGTATACATGTATATACAGTGTATTTATTATACCACTATGTTTACTTTCTAATTTTTTATTTCCTTTTATTACTTATGTGTGTTTTCCTACTGTCTTCCCATCATACTGTGACCCAGATACACGCACAAGAATTCCAATGTGCTGGTCCTTAATTCTACCTGTACAAATGACAAATAAACTCTATTCTATTCTTTTTTTGGAGTCATGCATGTGTGTTTAGGACTGAATCAGTACAGAGGTTCAAACTATTGCTGCTTTCTTATTGCAGCTCTGAAGCACGGTATGGTACTAAGATGTATTTAAGCAAATCACAGCTTTTGTTAGTCTCATGCCTCTTCCTCCTCAGATTAGAGGGAGAAAACAAAGACGAAGATGAGAACAAGTCAGTTAATAACAGTGAAACTGCTGCAGTTTGTTCTAAATGACTTAAGTTCATCAAATCTCAGAGCTGCATGTGATATTGGCCAGTGCATAGAGTTTTCCAGACAGAAATGGAAACGCACACATTTACACTCCTGTCTCACAATCTGCACGAGCAGACTGTGTCTTGTCGCCCGGTTTGCAAGGCGCAAGAAACAATCTGCTTGTGTATCCAGAAAATATTTACACAGTTTAAAATTCAATTTTACTTTACAATATGTTCAACATGCAACAATATAAATACAAAGGTTTCACTGAATGACACTGTCAGACTTACTTCTTAAGCCAGTGAACCAGGAAGTGGTGGTCGGCCTCAGACAAAGCTGCGATCTGCCTCAGCAGGTGAGCGTAGATCACATACGTGCTGGTGTTTGAATACTGGGGGTTCTGTGCACAAACGCGAGCACACACACAGAAGAAAACTATACTGGGTCAGAGCTGACATCTTTCATACTTTAGTCAACAGAACCCTAAATACAGACAACAGGTGAAGTGAAGTTAAAAGTGAAGAGAGTGAAGTCTCCCTCTCTGTGGAGCCGGGCTGAACGACGCTGGATTAAACTGTTGTGATTCCTCTTTTTTTTTCTTTTTTTTTTTAACATGACTCACTTTAAGAACTTTGAGAACACAAGGTTCTATTTGATAGATCGATGTTTGACAATAACAATAACAAATGACTTAATGCGTGAGAGAATCCAAAGAGTTTTATACAAGGTTTTAGCACACAGATGAGACAGAGGGAGAGAAGCATACAGAGCCTATAAAGGAGGAAAAGTCGTCATGAGACAGGCAGGAAACCAGCAGTCATCCACTCCAACATGACCTCACCCAGTCCCAATACGTGTGTGTGTGTGTGTGTGTGTGTGTGTGTGTGTGTGTGTGTGTGTGTGTGTTCTCCGGAGAGCTGGAAGACGAGGCCAGTCCTCAAAGTCAAATGGGACAAAATCAGACTCTTGCTTTCTGTGTGTGTGTCTGTGTGCGCTTGTGCTGATGGAGCATGGAACCACAGTGGAACTATTTTAATTCCCAAAACCTTATATGGAAATCAGGCAGCAGGGAGTGGGGGGAGGGGGGAGGGGAGGATGGGGGGGGGGGCATAGAAAGATAGAGGAAAAAGAGCAAGATGAAAAACAGAAAGAAATGGGATTAGAGAAGCAAAAAAGATTGTTACTGAAAAATAGGAAAAGAAAGAAATGGAGGGAAAATTAGTGAGAAAAGACGAGAAGAGGAAATGTTATTTAGTCCAAATCCTTCCATTAAAAACAACTAAATTATTCAACTAAAGTAAAATGACGTAAGTCCTGTGCTGAGCTGCAGGTCCAGCATCAGAAGAGACTGTTAAAGGTTAATGATGATGACCTCTGAACCCAGACACACATCTAGTGAGCAACAGATGAGTAAATAAAGAGCAGCATGAAAAAATACAGGACACTACAGAAAATATCATGAAGCACCCGAATCCTACAGCACTGTGAAATGTTTCATGCACTTTACATGTTGAGATTGTTATCTGCACACTTTTTTTTATACAACACCTTTACTGCAACTCACCTGAACCAGGATGAAGTAAGCTCGCAAGTCATCTTTTGTCCGAGGCCTGAAGACAGAAACGTGTCTAATGAAATGAACATTCAGTGCAACGCAGCACACACAGTAGCTGAGTTGGATGAGCTATGTCTTTGTGCTAAGAAGAATCGAATTCTAAGATAGTTCATCATTAAAAACTTAATGTTCCTGTAACACTGTTCTCCTGCATTCACTTATACAGCAGCTGTATCCACAGCACTGAAATCTGCACTGCATTTGTTTGGAGATGGTTCTTAAACGATGCAAGGAAATAAGGAACTTTAGCGACATAGAACGTCAAAATAAGTAGTGAACTATAAAATGTGAAAGAGCTGATGTGTTCCTCACCCTTTCCACTCCCTCAGCAGGCTGTTGATGATCCCTTTCAGCACTGACTTCTGGATGTCCTGAGGCTATGCGCACACACACACACACACACACGCCAAAACAGTTTCAAGGTTCTAAACAGAAGGAATCCAAAGGTTTTGCAGCTGCATCTATATGATATCACTGGTGAATGTGTGTGAATGTCAGTTCTACATTTATTTTGTAGTAAAAGC
>JAUBNQ010000007.1:20903529-20913545 GCA_032353495.1 Ctenopoma kingsleyae | reverse complement strand
TATCGAGATGTGAGGTTTAAACTTTGCCAAAAAATTTAATCTTTTACTTTCCTTTTTCTGATTTTGGATAAGTCTGATTATGTTGTGCAGCCTTCCAGCGTTGAGGACAGAAAACACCTCCAGGTCTACCTCCGCATCCGACCCTTCACATCAGCAGAGAGGGATATTGGAGAGTCACAGGTAAAAAATAAAGAGGGGAAAACTTACATCAGTTATTGCTTAAAATATACAGATAACTGATCAGAAATGTATACCAGTTACTTAAAGCTTGCTTGGTAGCTTTTTGCTGTACAGCTGAAACTTTCTGTTGTCAAAAGTGAAACATGACTTATAACTTAAATTTAAATGAATGTAAACAAAACCTGAATGTTTTGTCCTGTCTCTCTCTCCTTTTTTAACAGGACTGTGTTACCATCGAACCCCCTGACACCGTTCTCCTGAAACCCCCTTCTTTGTCTCTCTCAGCAAGGCTGAGCACTGACAAATCACTTCCACAGACTGGACAGCGCTTCCAGTTCTCTCAGGTTGGGTTTTCCACCAATAAAAAAGCCAAAACAATGACATGTTTCGATTACTGTAATTTAATAAAGAATTGCTTTTGCATAGCCTGTATTGTAACTTATATGCAATCTTTGATAAACTTCTTGTCTTTAATAGGTGTACAGTCCTGACACAACACAGAGAGAGCTTTTTGAAGGCACAGTTAAAGATTTGGTAAAAGATGTTCTTGAAGGTGGAAACTCTCTAGTTTTCACTTATGGAGTCACCAATGCTGGGAAGACTCACACATTTTTAGGTATGTTATACATAAATTTACAAAGCACTACACAGTTAAATTAAAAATCACTGCTACAGTTTTCAACATTGCTTTTCTGAAGTGCTTTTTAGATTACATACAGGAAATTTCTTTCCCTGATGGTCTGAAGCATTATACCTGTGTTTTTAATTAAATTTATTGAAATCTCAAATTGTAGGTAATGAATGATTAAAGTAAATATTACATTATTCACTTTAGATAAGTGTGGTAACTTTGTTTTTGCAGTTTGCAGCTTTATTTGTTCTGCTTATATCACATACCTAAGCTTTATCGTTCTGGTGTAGCAATCAGGAATCTGATGTGAAGTGATGTTTGGTAATAAACAGAAAGAGAGGAACTGATTTAGCATTCTGTCATCTCTCCTGGAACGGATTATTGAAATTGAATTTTTTATTGTCTTGAAATTGTATTGATGAATGATATTAGAAAAACCTAAACTTAAAAAGTTTGCTCCTGGTGTTCCAGGTCCAGATGCTGATGCTGGCATCCTACCAAGGTCTCTCGATGTAATCTTTGGTAGTATTGGTGAATATGTTTTCAATGGGATGGACATCAAACCTCACCGCTGCAGAGAGTTCATAAGACTCACCAGGGAACAGCAGGTAGAGGACGCAACATTCAAGAGGAACCTCTTCAGACAATTTAAAGAGGTAATCTGGCACTCGAACATTCAGATAAGCAGGTCTGTGTGCATGTTGGTAGAGCAGCAGCAACTCTGATCTTCCATTAGTGTCTATGCAGAATGCATTTAAGAACATTTATGAGCTTGAGTGAAAGGCAAGTAGTTTAGGTAGACAACTGCATGGATTACAATAGTGTATATAATCCATCAGCTGTGCCAGGATGATGACCAAGATGAATGTTATACATTTTCCCACACAAAATTATTAAATTAAACTCCTTATATGTAGATAAGAATTAAACATTTGACGAGGTGGGAAATGCTTTGTTTTTATTATTTATTAATTCATTATTGTGACGTGAAGATATTTTGCTACTTGTAGTAATTTCCCTTGTGGCATGGCTAAAACGCTTTATAAAGCAACTTATATATAAAAATGTATTGAAATCTTGACTCTGTTAAGTCTTGAAAATGAATGAGAAAATAATGAAAATGTCTTTTATGCATTTTCAATATGTTCATCTTTATTTTTGCCATGTAGAGTGAGAAGACCAATGTCAGTGTGTTGAACTCCACCAATAAAACATTCCTTGAAGGCAAGAGTTCTTATTATTCCCATTGTAGTAATTTTGTGTCCCATAAATTTAAGTACAAAATTACTTCTGTTATTGGACACACTCTAGTGTCTGTTACTAAAAATCAATGGTTTCAGCGTTTGTCTCTGTTCCAGGCTCCTCTATGCTGGGGCTGGGCATGACTGTAGCTGCAGAGGACAAAATCAGCCTGGAGCTCGAAACACACACTAAATTCTCTGTTTGGGTTTCTTTCTGTGAAATCTACAATGAGAACATTCATGACCTCCTGGAGGTAGTTCCCACTGGGACCCTGAGGAGGACAGCACTGCGCCTGTCACAGGACGTCAAGGGCAACGCCTTTATCAAAGGTTTGGGGGAGACTTTACAGAAACCAAAGTTGTTTAGAAATTAAAATGATGCCAAAGAGTAAAAAAAAACTGGCAAATGTGTGAAAGAAGCTGCAAAAGTTTCCTTCTTTTGAAACTTTGTAACCTTAAAATTCCAGGAGACATTTTTATTTCTTAGTGCTTTGCTAAACACCACCATTTTTTGTTCAAATGATACCTTTACATTAATTAATACAGACATTCTTACAACATGTTGCTAACTAAAAGGAACACTTCGGTAGCTTTTTTTTAACTCTTCCCTTTCCTTCTTTTGTGTGGAAATAACATTTAAAAAGTCACTTAAAATCTGTATGTGTGTGTCTGTGTGTGTGTGTGTGTGTATGTGTATATAGATCTGCGTTGGGTCCAGGTAAATAGTGCAGAAGAAGCTTACAAGGTGATGAAACTGGGCAAGAAGAACCAGAGCTTCTCCTCCACTCGACTCAACCAGCTCTCCAGCAGGAGGTGAGGATGAACCAGCATCATTTACAGATATTCTGACTGAGAAGCATCATTGTTGTTATGTAAAACAACTTCTGTGTCCTGACAGTGTCTTTACACCGTTTTAATACAGAGTTAATAAAATGTATGCTCTTTTTGTGTGCAGTCACAGTATATTTTCCATACGCATTTTGAGGATTGCGGATACAGGAACTCCGAGGGTTCACACAGTCAGCGAGTAGGTGAACATAAAATCTGAATGTGTCGTGTAAATGTGGTTCTAAGTGTGTTGCTTTCTGGTGATGGAAAAAAAGGAAAAGTTGTTTTTTATCCCCATTGTGGTTGTGATCAGGTTGTGTCTGTGTGACCTGGCTGGCTCAGAGCGATGCGCCAAGACTCAGAATAAAGGAGAGCGTCTAAAAGAAGCAGGAAACATCAACACCTCGTTGCTTATCCTGGGAAAATGCATCAATGCACTACGACACAATCAGCAGCAGGCCAAGTGAGACCTTTATGTGCTTGTGATCCTGCTGTGATCATGCTTGAATCTGGATTTTTATGTAGTATTAGTAGTAGGCAGAAAACATCTAGCAGCTAAGGAACTAGATGTTATCCTCAAGAGTTCAAATAAGAATAAATGTTGGACATTAAATTAATCAGATTTGCCCAGTGTGTAGTGGATGTTTAAATAGACAACAGGTAGTGAACAGATTAATTGTATTACTTTGAGATGCATATTATGTGATATGTGTTGTCTGTCCCCCTGGTGGCCAAAATGAGTAATGCAGGTTTAAACAGTTAAAAGACGAATCAAAACATTGTCCTCCAATTCAACTTCAACAGTGTAGCAGCACAGTTCGGAATAAATAAAAGCCAACACCACATTTCTTTTTGTTTCCTGCTTCAGACTGCTTCAGCATGTTCCCTTCAGGGAAAGCAAGCTGACCCACTATCTACAAGGATTTTTCTGTGGTCGAGGCAAAGCCTGTATGATTGTCAACATCAACCAGTGTGCCTCCATGTATGACGAGACTATCAATGTCCTCAAATTCTCTGCTGTGGCACAGAAGGTGTGTACACTTTCTTTTGCGTCTTGTGCTTTGGTTCATCATGTCTTTAATACACCTATAGAAATAACATGACCTTTGTAAAGTTGTATTCACAGTGAACAGTTAAGGTCCCTCTACGTTACATATACTACATTTCTTCATATGATTATGTTAAGTAAATAACTTAACTGCCACCCTTATTTCATGAGTAGGAACTGAACAAAGTTCATAAAAGTTCTAAAACTAGCTTCTATTTTTGCTCTTGTTTGTTTCCAGGTTGTGGTTCTGTCCACCAGGCCACTTCCCATTATTCCCCAGAAGTCCACTAGTGAGGTGTCCATCATCAGCAGTTCTGAGAGGAAGACACTGCGTAGTAGCAGGAGGAGCTCCCTGATTGGCTGGGAGAGTAGTCTGGAGGATGTGCAGGTGGGATGGAGCAGTTTGAATCTCACTTTGATTGGATTTAACTATCACTTGAAAAATTAACCTATTGTTGTTATTAAAATCTTTTCTCCAGGAGGATAATGATGAGTATGAGGATGAAACAAGGCTGATGGAGGACACCATGGATCAGACCAGCAATGAAGAAGACGCCAATGAAAATGGCAGTAAAATTGTCATTAGTAAAAAGACACACGAGGTCAGTTGCTGACATTTTGATTCTATTATGTACTTCTAACAAAGAACACGACTTCTTTCATTTTTAAACTTCTGTGTCTTGTGTTCCTGTTTTGTGTCCTGTTGCTCAGGCGCAGGTGGCGCTGTTGACTCAGCTGCAGGTACAGCTGAAGAAGGAGAGAGCAGAGAGTCTGCTCACGGAGGCTCGTGTTCGAGAGGAAATCAGTCGAGAGTTCTCTGAGCTTTTCTCTGAGATGCAAAATGACTACAAGTGAGCCATTTGTTTGGTGTATAATTATACTGTTATATACTGTTATACTGAGGTCATAGTGGGTGGTGGAGTCCTACTGGAGTACATATCATTAAGAGGTATTAAGAGGTTCCCCTTCATATTTGGGAGTAGTGGCAGTATGACTCCACCACCCACTGTTCCTCAATATTAAGCACGTAGTTGAATTCTCACCTTTCATGCAGTTTTAACATAAAAAAAGTGACTCACCACAATGCATTTTATTAGCATTGGAAGAGAGCAGTCAGTGAGTTTAGCGTTACAGTGGCAATTTTGCAGCCTCCCCTCTCTGTGACTGAGGGTGGGGCTCAGCTCCTCCACACAGAGCAGACAGGAGAGCAGAGGGAGCTCAGGTGAGCCTATGACTTTGTCGTTACATTTGACTTGTTACTGTTATCAAGAACCTGTACTAAAGAGTTTGGAAACTTCAGAAGAAAGAAAAGAAAACTTTAAGAACCCAGCTGGTCATTTATTAGATTTTCTTTTCATGCATGGCCTAAAATATCAACATCTATGTACAAAGTTCCTAAGGTGTGGGAGTCTATTTTTAAAAGGAAAATCGTTTTGGTGATGTTGAACTGAATTCAGTTTATGTTTAGGACAGTGTTTTGGTTGAGATTTTTAAATCATGAAAATGTGTGCATTTGCATTAGTGAGCGCCTGGCAAGAGAGCGAGAAATCTTGGAGGAGCGAGCAGAAAGGAGGCTGGAGATCTTCAAGAACCTTATTGATAATATGGCCAAAGCTACACCCAGTCACGATGCACAAGCCCTGGTAACACAATCTGTCATAAAACTTATGTCTTTTTTTACTTACTTATTGTCTGGTTGTACGTTCTGCATGCTCAACAGATTCTGTTTTTACAATTAAATGATTAAAACAATATTGAAAGAGAAGAAAATCTGAGGTTGGATGTGATACTTGTCTTAGTGACTCACCCACACCTCACACAAAGTTAAAGAGACCTTTGTGTCTATGTAGCCACTTACAGGTACAGGTATCTTGTTCAGGATACTTTAAAGGTGTGGTCAAATGACCTCAGCACACCTGACCCAAATGTTGGGATTATGGGGATATGATCACTAATTCCCCTGAATAATTTACCTGGTGTTTCCTTCCTCCTGTAGAACAAATCTTTGGACTCCTACTCTTCAGACCTAAAGAAGGCTGCTCGTAGCTGCCTGTGTTCTCAGGGAAACAGAAGTGATGCCGTGGAGGAGCTGGAGAGGACAGTGCTGGAACTGAGTGAGCACCAGCATGAAGTCCAAGTTCACAAACACAATGGTAAAATACACACCTCAATCAGTATCTCAGCCTGTCGGACAGGGAAATGTTTGTGAAGGAAAACTTAGCGGTGCTTCATTCCGTTATAGTTTGTGGAGTTCCAGGATTAATAGAAAAATGTTAATATTCTGGAAATTCAGAAACGTGAGTCTTCATGGCTTCTTTTGGTATTTCTGTTCGAGCCAGAACACATGTAGAGATGAGTTTTTTTTATCTCCTAGCTGATGCTGGTGGAACAGAGGAGGAGGAGAAGAGGAACCTCCGGTTCCAGGAGAAGTCGTCAGAGGTTGCCCGACTGGAGAAAGAAGTGGCAGAGCTGGATTCACGGCCGCTCTCTTTACTTGTTGAGGAGGGGAGTTCAAGTGAGAGAGAACAACTGCAGGTAAGAACCCAGGAAACAGGAGCACACAGCCAAGAATAAGTGTTGAATGCACTGAAAGAGGAGCAACTTTAAGTATCCTGATAACTCTTAACAGAACCTATTACCTAAGCTAGCTGAGCGTAATGGTCTCCTTTCTCCACTACTACTATTACTACTGCTAATAATAAAAATGGATACTTTATTAATCCTCTTGTGTATTTCAATGTTGTCTGTATGAAAACATATGTCATTTGCAGCAAAAAAAGGCTAATGTTTTCTGTTCCTTGGTCAGATGTAGAAAAGCAATTCAAACTCATGTTTAAGCAAATCATGTATTTATTCATTCAGAAAGCACTGGCTGCCTTTGAGATAGAGAAGAAAGCCAGAGAAGAGACCCTTGCTGCTTTGGAGTACCAGACTATGGGAAAAGAGGAGGCGCTGACATCCTTAGAGGAGGAGAGGAAAGCAAGGGAAGAGGCTATTGCCACACTTAGGGAGCTAAAGAGAAGCAGGGAAGAGACGCTTGCATCCCTCGAAGAAGAGAGAAAAGGCAAAGAGAAAGATTTGGCTGCCCTCGAAGCTGAACAGAGAGCCAAGGAAGATGCAATTGCAGCCCTTGCAGAAGTGAAGAAAAGCAGAGATGAGGCACTTGCTGCTCTTGGTGAAGAGAGGAGTAGGAAAGAGGATGTTCAAGCTATTCTGGTGGTGGAGAGGAAAGAAATTAGCAGGTTGGTTGAAGAGAGTGGAAAGAGGCAACAGAAGGCTGAAGTATTCCAGCAGCAAGTCAGAGAGCTGACTTCCAAACTCGAAGCCAAAGAGCATCAGGTAGGCCACAGTGTTACTTTGCTGAAATGAAACTGTAGATCTACCATGCAGCAGAAGAGTGTAACTGCCTTGGCAATTGCAAAAGTTTGCCTTAAAATAGTTTTTTTTCACAGAAGCAGTTTTAGTAGTTAGGAATTGTGTTCTAGTGCTTGGGCTATAGCTAAAAATGGCATTCATTGACTTCATGAAATAATGGTGCATATGTTAATTTATACTATTTCTGTTTCCAGAAATGTTTTGAGAGACGTCTCATATTTGAGTTTTTTGTGTTTTCAAACAAAGTAATATTTGTGGAAAATTCCACAGGTGGCCAGGGAGAAGGAGAGAGCTGAACAGGCTCTAGTCCAACTACAATCTGCTCAGAAACAGCTAGCCAGTCACTCAAAGGAGATCCAGGAGAAAACATCAGAGATCCACATGCTGATCCAGGAAGCTCAAGGCCTGAAAAAAGAACTGCTGACCTCTGCTTCGTCCTGTGGAGGTGTGAACGATCAGCCGAGTGAGGACGTGTCAAAGCTCAGGAAAAATCTGGCTGAAGAAAAGGAGAAATGTGAGAGCAAACACAGACAAATTGTGCAGCTGGAGCATGAGCTGGAACAGGCTAAGGAACAGTTGGCACACAAACAGCTGGCCTTTGACCAGCAACTGGAACAGTTTACTGAGAAGCTTAACCAACAAGAAACTGCTTCAAAACAGCATGTGGAAGAACTGAAAAAGAAGCTTCAGGAGCAAGAAGAGATGTTGCAGCAACCACTGAATGATCTCCGATCTAAGCTCAAATGCCAAGAGCAGACTTCCAAAGACGAAGTAGACCGGCTAAGAACAACACTTGAGGAACAAATACAGGCCTCAGAAAAGCAGCTAAAGGAGGTAAATGAGAAGCTGCAAGAACAAGAAGTGATATCGCAACAGCAGCTGGAGGAGTTAAAACACAAACTGAGTGAACAAAAAGAAAGCTCAGACAAGCTCTTAGATGATCTGAAGCAAAAGCTAGCTGAGCAGGTGCAAACTGCAGAGATGCTGAAAGCTAATCTAGCAGAATCTAAGTTGAAAGGTTCAGACAGATCCTCTATCTCTGCTTCTGAAGATCTCAAGAAGCTGAACTCTGATCTCCAGACTGAGGTTGCATCCCTGCGTGTAAAGGTGTCCAGCATGGAAGAAACAAAGGAGAGCCTTCAAACTAAAGCTCAGCTAGCCTCTTCAGAGATGGAGAGAATGCTAAAAGAAACAAACAAGCAAGAAGAGAAGCTAGCAGAAGTGGAGAAAGCTTCAGCAGAGAGAGTAGTAGAACTGCAGAAAAAGTTGCTGGAAAAAGAAGCGTTGGTGACATCCCTGCAGAAGAGTCTGCGTGAGGAACAGGAGCGCCGAGAGGAGGAGGAGAGCCAAGCGGTCCAGGAGGCCCGGCGGAAAGAGGTGGAAAGGCGCAGGGAGCTGCTGGCTGTGGCACACGAGGCCATCGCTCAGAAGGACACAGAGCTGGAAAAGAAGGCAGAGGAGATCAGCAAGTAAGTGGTCAGCACGTTTACTCATCAGGGTGGGAAATTACATCTTTCTACACCAAGAAATCATTAAGGCTGCCTGTTATTTGTTAAGAATAATAATGACAGTAATTTTTATCTGTGATACCACTTATTGTAAATCTTCTCTGGATAAGAGGATCAGATAAAATCCTTTAATCTAAACAGAAGTTTTCTGATTTTAAGTAATTAAGTGATTTTAAACACTGAATGTCCTGATTCACAAGTAAAAGTTAAGATTATGTTGTCCTGTTATGTGGTGAGTTATTATCCTCTCGTCATAGATCGTCCTCCCCTGAGATGTAGAGAAAACTACTGCAGTGAACAGCAGTTTTGTCATGTCTCTCCTGTCCTGGACTATTTTATTTTGACATTGTGGAATATATTTTATTAATTTTTTTCCCTTTCATCTCTCCACAAATACCATGGTGCCAATCAAGAGTTGTATTAATCTGTCCATTGTACTGTTAGAATTCTAACAGTAAAGGTGCTGTTGCATGCCACAATATATAATCCTTTATTTTTTAGGACAGTTATTTCATTTTGTGTCACTCTCTCAGACTAAAAGAAAATGCCAAGCAGGATGCTGCAAAAGTCAAGAGCCTCAGCCTCGACCTTCAGAGGAAGGAGGAAGACTCCTCAGACCTCAAAGAGAAATTAGCTGACTACAAGAAGCAGATCCAGCAGATCCAGAAGGAGGTACACACATACTTTTTTTAAGGCTTTACTGTCAATTTGCAAAGATATTTATTTAGTGTGTAAATATTTGAGTGATTTAAAACTTCTTTTTTTTTTTTTTAAGCCTCACATTCCTTCTTGAAACTGTTCCTCTTTTCCTTCTTGAAAAGAGCTTTGTTAAAGTTTTTATTTGCATGTTGAAGAGGGTTCAATTCAGGAAAACTTGGTCAATTTGACTTTTACCAGACATAATCAACATGTTGATATTTCATGTATAAAACTTTTCCTTATGCCTGAACTTGTTCTTTTAACCTCTGAAGATCTCAACCATGAGAGAAGAAGAAAAGGCTTTGAGGCAGAAGCTGGCAGACGTGGAGAAAGCTAAGAAGCAGCTTCATTCTGACCTCGCAAACAAAGACAGAACCATCCAGCAACTCAAATTAGTAAGATGATACTTTTTCTTAGGGCTGGGCGATTTGGACCAAAACTCATATCTCGATATTTTTAAGCTGAATGGCGATATATGATATATATCTCGATATTTTTTGATCCCA
>JAUBNQ010000007.1:20889312-20903429 GCA_032353495.1 Ctenopoma kingsleyae | reverse complement strand
GCTGTTTGAAGATTTGAAGTGCTTGAATCTTTCGTTAGAACTTGTGTTCGGCTTTTTCTACATAACACATTCTGCTGATCACCAGACGCTTGGAATCCGAACTATCTCCACATGAATGAGCCACTGCTTCTACATTTACCAATCTGCTCCTCTCCTCCTCACCGCCCCTCCTGCTTTCTTCCTTTCTCCGCGTCTCATTTCATATTGCATTTAGAATTTATATCTATAATTTTAAAATATTGATATATTGCCCAGCCCTACTGTTTCTTTCCTTCTTCTATTTACCAGATAAAGTCTCTGAAGGCTTTAGCTCTGAACAGTGCCCTCTTCTTGTTGTGTGTCAGTAAGCAAGCCAGCAGATCTCCCTTTAATTACCTTCTTATTGGTATATTGATGAGCCATCTTCATTTATCTCTGACTGTTCATGTTCTCCCAAAGGAGCAATCATCTGCCACTAAGTCTGACCAGACACTCCAGCTCTACCAGAAGGCCTGTAAAGGTACAGTGTTTGTCTTTGTGTGTGTGCTTCAATAAAAGAAAAGCATCTGCTTTTGATATAGGAGTGGACACTAATTTGTATGTCATCTGTTAATTTGTCTAATTAGTCAAGAGTGCAAGAACAGCATGAATACTTAATCCAGTTAACCCAGTCAGTGTCACAGCCTTTATTACAAGTATGTTTTTGAATGTTTGTACAAGTATCGAGGGTAACAGGGTATTTCAGGTTGTTTTCATGGTAATGGAAAAACTCTGCAAAAGACTTTGCTGTCAGTTTGCTGCAAAGATAAAGTGAAGTCACAGTGATGATCACTGTGGGTCATCTACACACATCAGTAGTTTGTTGCTGCTTTTAAAGGCCTTTTTGTTTCTTTTGTTTCATGCTTACTTGAAAATATTCTGTAGTTTAGAAAAAGAGACGTGTCTCCCAAGAGAGACTTGGGAAGACACTGGACAGTGGTCAGACTGAATCTCCAAAGTGTCTTTACCTTGAATTAAACTATGAGACTGTCTTGCCCTCTGATCTTTTTTAGGTAAGGACAGGGAAAAGGACAATAACTCCCAGAGGGAAGAAAATTATATAGTACATTTATTGCTGCTCTGGTTAGTGTGTAAACTGTAACGTGTTGTGTGTGTGTGTGGGGGTGTCTGAGTGTGCTTTTATTGATTTGTAGACCTTGAAGCCAAGGAGCGTGTGATGGAGGACATGCGTTTGGCTCTGACAGAGCAGGAAGAGACGCAGGAGCAGATGGAGCAGGTCCTGGAGGAGAAACTAAATCTCATCCAAGAGCTCTGCAGTGGTAAGACATAATATCGAAACAGAATAGTGAAAAGAATAAAGACTTCATTGTTTTGAATCAAAGAGGGATTTGGCCCATGGACAGCTTTGTTTAATCCTCTTATACTTACAAGCTGCAGAGAAACAAGACTGTTTGAGAACTTGTTTTGGAGTAAACTTATATATATTCCTGGAAACAAAACATTTTAATTGGATACCAGAGTCATACTGTTCAGTCAGTCTGTGTTGAAAGGATACTGAGGGGCACTAAAAGGACAGCAACAAAAAAAACAAAGATCCTGAACACAAAAATACACAAATACCCACTTCTGTGGTGTAAAAAATGTAATTAGTGAAGAGAAACTTTCTTTATAACCTTTAGAAAGTTGTAAAAGTACTTACTTTCTTGTTTGACTGTCAGTATTTGTATTGTATTCACTGTTGATATTAATCATTTCAGAGGTGGATAAACTGAAAGGGATGTTGCTGCAGCAGGACCATGGAAACAACACGCACCACCAACTCACCAGCACTTCAGATGACCTGAAACTGGCCAAGGAGGCAGCTGCACAGTCTCTTGAAAGCTTGAAGGTAAGGTTGGGGACATTACTGTTATTGTGTTAGATTGTAGAACTAGAAAAAAGTGCTCTCAAATGCAGTTGAGCGATGGGGGTGGGGGTGATTGATTGGTTAACTTTCTGATGTGATCAAGTTATAAATATATTATTGACTGTCTGTGGAGATTCTCAATTATCTACAGTCAGTGCAAAAGTATTTGTACACTCATACATTTGCATTTCTCAACACATTTAAATCAGATCCAACAAAACATATCCCCCTCCCCCTCATGGAAATCCAGTATAAGCAGTTCACCCAGATCAGGGTAGCTTGTTTTTATGTGATGTAGGCAATTGTAGATTCAGTTTTTGTTGATTACAAGCATTTAATTAGACATTTCAGCTCAAAAAAAAAAAAAAAAGTTTTCAGTCATCCATTTAAAAAAAAACAACCCTTTTCTTTACAGTTGTGTACAGAGAAACACCAGGCAGAACGCAGAAAGTGGCTGGAAGAGAAACTGTACCTGATCAGCCAAGCTAAAGAAGCAGAGGATAAGAGGAATCAGGAAATGAGGAAGTTTGCTGAAGACAGAGAACGCTACACTCGCCAGCAGGGACAGTTGGTAAGACAATGTGGAGCTGAACCTGGAATTTAATAAAGAGCCACAATACAGAAAATGAGCCCTTTTAATTTCTGTAAGAAAATGTTTTAGTCCTTACATGCTCTTAGGTCTGCTACAGGAGTCTAATCTTGTTCACTTTCTCACTTGGACATGTTCATTTCACTCTTTGTCAGGAGTCCTTGACATCTCAGCTGGCAGAGAAAGAGCAGACCATGGAGAAGTGGAGGAAGGAGAGAGATACTCTAGTAGCAGCTTTGGAGGTCCAACTAAAGAAGCTTCTCTCCAGCCAAGCAGAGAAAGACAAACTTATTCAACAGCTACGCCAGAATACCTCACTGCTACCACAAGAGGTCAGTATGGCATCAAGATGATAACACATAAAGGGAGCACACACTGAAGATTTAAGCTGCCAGAACTGGCTGCTTTTTACATCACAGACACTCACTGTGAGAATTTAGGTGTAACATCTTAAATTGTTCAGTCTGCTACAGTTATTCAAATGGAGATGGAAGAGGAACCTTAAAGAATGTGGTTTAAGTGACTGCTTCAGAAAATGTCAGGCTATGTGTTATATGCAGCTGTAACGTCTCAAATCACTTAGATAAAACCCCTCTTACATATCAAGTCCTTTGGCTTTTAATAGATTATTCAGTGGCACTAAAAAAGTAGCTACTCTCTTCTCTTTGAACCGTCCCAGTATGTTTCTCCTCTTTGCACACTTCAGTCAGAGATGTCAGAGCAGTTGATTCCCATCATCCGTCAAAGTAAAACATGCTCATGGTTTATTCACAGGTAGAACTTGAACATGCACTGAGCATCATGTCAAGCAGTTTTCTTCTCTGTTTCACCCAGTGTTGCTTTATCCTTTGATATGATTTATTGGCAGAGTAGGTCCCTCATGCTGAGCAGTGAAATACAATAGAGGAAATCCTAAAGAAGCACTTAAAGCTTTCCAAAAGAAGGGACAGATAAACATTAGCAGTAAATGGAGTTAAATCAAAGTTTCTTGCAGTTATGCTCACTACCAGCTGGGTCCTATAATTTTCACAGCAGAGGAGTACTGGGGGAAAAGATTAATTTTGTCATAGTTTTTGAGCAGCCTCCTGTCCGTTTGGGTCATTACTTTGACGAGCTCCATCTTGGTTTTTCTTTCCTCCTTTATAAAATGCAGAACTTATTTTAGGCAAATCAGCATTGTTAACGTGGAGCCATATCTCAGTCCCACATTGTTTTAATTTTGGTATTTTACACTTTCTTCCACATTCTGTCCTCGCTGAGCTTTGTGTGGTCTTCAAAATGACGTAATTTAATTAATTGTGTCCAGACAGCTTCCCCAGAATATCTACAGAACAGACTGTGAAGGGCAGGCTGTAGTGATTCATCCAATCACACTGATGCTGGGCTCACTGTCTGATACAGCTATACTGTTATACAAGCCTGTATCAGGCAGAAATTGGGGGGAAATTCCATTTATTTTATGAAGATATCTCTGAATTTATGCTCACATTACAATTTGCGCCAAATGGTACACCAAAGAATTTGTTCACTGTCCGTGCAGCCTGCCCTCAGGCATGTTGGCATAAGTGGTGTAGCAGTAACATAATCTGAACATAAGTGGTCTGCTGGAAACTTTGGGGACGCATGTATGTTGACAGGTGTGATATACAGATGTGTCTCTGCTGTCCACTGAAACCAAGTGTAAAAACATCCAACACAAAATGTGAACATAAGCTTTGTGAAATGGGTTTATCTGCAGACCTGTTGAAGTAGTTTGTATTTCACTGGAAACTGGGCAATGCAACAAATACATTATATTATGTGTGCTGAAATGACCACATTGTTGCACATGTGCATCTTAGAAGGGTTAATGTCAGTCATCAGGCCCTTCTGGAATCCATTTAGAGGTTGTCGTTTTATTTCATTTTAAAACTGTATTTTGCCTCTGGGTCATATTGTTGTCTGTAAATCTAATATATATGAAGTTTGCATGGTGAGATAAAGGTTAGGGACCACAATCAGGAAGTGCTGGAAGCAATTCCATCTCGTGTTTCACATAGAATTCAATACTTGTCCTCTGTCCTGATTATGTATGTTGCCTGGGGATGTATAGGTTCCCCCCATTCTCTGAAGGAAATATTACAGTCCTTGAAGATTACTCACTACACAATTACAGGCACTTTAGTGTTTCTTTGTGACATTGGTGGTGTGAAGCACCAGTTATGGAAAACAGTTTTTCATGACAAGCAAGAAAAGAAATCCTCATTGTTCATGCACGTTATGTTACAGGGTGGTGATGTTGATGGTGACGGTGGTGTATCAGAGCTGCATTCTGCTTTGTCTGAGAGGGACACAGAGATCCTGCGACTGAAGGAAGAGGTCAAGGCCTTGACAGCCGAAAGGGAGGACACGGTCACACAGGTGAGTCTTAAAGGTTTATTCCACACAAAACAAAGACGTTTCAAAGGATTGTGGTTTCAGCTGTTTACCTAACAGCGGTGGTTATTGTGCAGGTGCAAGCCGAGTAGCAGTGTATTGCAGTTGCTCTCTTTCATGTGTTGTCTTTTCTTTTTAGTAAAGTTTTTTTTAAGTAAGTAGTTTAGGGAATTAAGTTCTACCCTCTCGAATCACGTTCGATAAGAGATAATAATATCTCAGATTTTATCTGTGGAATTAGGGGTGGGCGATATATCGAATATACTCGATATATCTCGACTTGTCCTACGTGCGATATAGTAAATGACTGTATCGTGACTATCGAGTATAAATTCCAACGTTAAATAGACAACATGTACTTCGCTTCGAGTTTCTCTTCTTTGCCCTCTCACAGCAGGCAGCTCACTCCCCCGCCCATCCAGAAAACACCTAGCGCATGCGCCTTTTATACCGCTTTAAGTCAACAGCTCACTCCCCAGCCCATCCAGAAAACGCTCTAGCAAATGCTCGTTTGTACCGGAATAACAGTGGAGGGAAGCGAAGCCGCGGAGAGAGGCGTGGAAGCCCAAGCAAAACCTCTAGAAACCTCTATTTGGTACCAGATTTTATTTCCGTTTTGACACGACACAGTCTGTTATTTTAAAACAATCACAGACATGTTCAGAAACGGAGCGCAGAGCAGAATCTTCCGGTTTTTCAAAATAAAAGACTGTCAGAGTCTGCTGTCTGCGCTCCATTTGTAAAAATGCCTGATGCATTGAGCACGTCTGTGCAACAAGAGGGTCAATTGCTGGCGATTGCAAATGATGGTGGCCTTTAAAGTAAGTTTGAGACTGTATAACAGTATAACACACCAGCATTTGAATCGCCACAATAGAGATTGGCTTTTCAATCGACTCAATACCCCCAGTCAAGAATATATCATGTATCGCGATATAGCTTGAAAATATCGCGATATTCTTTTAGGACATGTCGCTCAGCTCTATGTTGAATTTTTTTTTTATGAAACTTGCCTCTGGGATTAATAGTTGTTGTTGTTTTTTTTTAATTATTATTATTTTTAATTTTGAATTGTGAATTTGTGTCGAAGAGCAGCTTTCAATAGTGATATCTGTGGAGATTTTCAGTCATCCGGGTCATGGTTATCTCAAAAAAGGTTTTTCAATGGCAACTGGACTTGTTTTAGTTCATTGACTACGTTTCGCCTTCCATTCCAGAGGGCTTTTTCAAGTCTGACTGACTGGTGGGAGTTACAGGTCTATAAACCCTGTAGAATCCTCAAGTTGGAACTTGGTGGTCACCTGTGGGTTGTCCTTCCCCCTGGCTTTCATGTATGTTCTTGTGACCACCTGAGCCAGAGTGTGAATGACTGTGAAACTTCCTGGGTACAGTTGAAAGAACTGCATTATAAGTGGGCGATAGATTGTGCCTGAGGCCACCTCCTCTGTTTAACGAGGGTCATTCAATCTTGCAGTAAACTGCTTCTCTCACACCTTGTTTGAACCAGTCAGCTTCCCGGTTTAAACAAACATTTATAGCCCTGAATACAAGTGGGATGTTGTGACCCTGAAACAGTGCAGGAACGTGGCTACATGGAACCTACTATATTTGACATGGCAAAAAGACAGAAGATGATACAAGTACATGGGTCATGATGAACCTAGAAAAGGCAAAGCATCTTCTTCTTCGTCTTCTTCTTCCTCCTCTTCTTCCTGCTCCCTTTAGGGGTCGCCACAGCGGATCATCTGCCTCCATCTCACCCTATCCCTAGCATCCTGCTATTTCTCTTCCATTTCTCTTCCTATTGTATATAGATGCCTAACTAAACTTATAAGAAAGAAACATAACATCAAGGTTTCTACCACACTGATGTTAATCCTATGTTGTTACTTGTTTTAAAGAAGCAAGATGTCCAGCGTAAGAGTGACATTTATACAAAACAACAAGCTACAAACACTTCTAGTCTCTAATCTCTAAATTTCCATTATACAACAACATGTCAACAGACAAAAGCGCAACTGTATAGAGGTTTGTCACTTGGCACTTGCCAACAAGTTCAACGACTACTTGTAATAAACGCAAAATAAATGTTGTTTGTGGGCAGTGCTGCAATATACAACACAACAAACTTATCAAGCATGTCCGAGACTATATGACCAAGCAGTTAACTTAACTTTTCCTGCGAGACGAAGTTTCCCTTTGGGACAGTAAAGTTAAACTGAACTGAACTATTTATTATGAATGCTTGAAGTTGCTGCTGAGGCACAGTTATTTATTTAAATAATAAAAAACAGTTCAGTACATTTATCTGAGTGTTTATTTCTTACTTTTAGTTTTATAAAGTCATTAAAGCAATGTTTAAATCAAGGCTATTGCCTTCAGTGTTTTTCACAAGCCAGGTATACAGTTTGTTAATTCAACAGTTGCATTGGATCGGTATCAGGAATCGGCCAATATGCAAAGGCTAGGTACCAGTATTGGAACTAGAAAAAGTCTGATTGGTGCATCCCTACTAAATGTGCAAGCAGCAGATTTATTGTTTAAATTTGATCTTTTGATTACCGATATGAGTTTTTCTTCTGTCAGGAGTAAACTGGTCAGTGCACACAGGAAAGAGATGGGATCCTTGGCCAGCAGATGGTTTCTTAAACTTTTAGCTTAAATGCTGTTGATATCCTTTTTAAAGCCTTTTAAAAAATGATGACTAAAAAGTGAGAATGTGCCTGAATGTGAATACATTTAAAAACGTACCTGTTTTGAACTTGAATGCACCTTAAAAATGAAGTACACGGATTGCTTATACAGTGAGATGGTGTCCTGCTAAATTACTGGATGTTGACATCACCTTTTTGGAACTCTGAAATTTACAGAATTGTGTAGTTTATTTGTAAATGTCTGCCAGCCAGAAATCCTCCATAGCGGCTGTAGTGGAAGCTCGCAGATAAATGTAGTGTAATGCATTCAGTTAATCTGTGTATTTTATGAATATTATAGTCACGCATTTTATTAGTTTTCAATTCTAATTTTGTTTGTGATAGACTAAAAGCAATGAGACCCCTACTACAATGGTTGGGAAACTTCAGAGTGAAACCACTAACAGGACGTCTGGAAGAAAGAGGGATACCAGAGCTTCAGTCAGCAGTCAGGTAAACTGAGAGAGACATGACATGAATATGCAAAAGATGGCTGTGTAGCACACTACCATATCCAATCAAAAACATTTATTTAGAGTTTGCAGGCATATGCTGAACATACAAATAATCTGAATTAAAGCAAATATACAATTACAAGAACACAATATTGTGATTGGATTACTCATCCCATAAGTGCTTTACAGTTTAGTCACTTTGTCATATCACAATACTTCCTCACACCTATGCAAGTCTTCGTGTTTTTACATACATGTATAAAGCCTGAATGTCTTTAAAGAGAAACTGTCCAGCTGTTTTTGCACTTACCCCCATGTGTACAGATGTTTCTCATCTCACCTTTGAGTATAACCATTCACACCAGGTATGCATATTTAGATAAAAATTAAGATAAATAAATATTTAGATAAATTACCTTATTTGTTCTCGTGATGAGGTCTTTTTGACTTGTAGTTTTTCCCCATTTACCTTTACAAGACACATTTATAGATTGAAAGTGAAGACTACAAAGCTGGCATTTAAAAGTCAAAATCTTACTCAGCAACAGTTTGCCTGTTGTGACTGATTTGAACACCTGTAGTAACCAGACAGACAGACCAGCCAGTATAATCAGAATAAGAAGCATTTCTGCCTTGAGTGAGCATGAAGCGACCCTTAATCTCGAAATGATCTGTCATCTCGCAGGGCTCAGCTGGGTGTCCGTCAGTGCTGGACTCCTCTGAGATTTCCACAGAGAATGGGAGGACGAGCCGCTTTCCTCAGCCAGAGCTGGAGATCTCCTTCAGCCCTCTGCAGCCCAACCGCATGGCTCTGCGCCGCCAGGGAGAGGAGAATGCAGTCACTGTCAAAATCACCCGCTCAGCACGCAAGAGAAAGAGTGGGGAGATGGACAAGGTAAGAACTGATCAAACACAAAAAGATGGTCATTAGTTTTTCACTTAGCTAGACATTCTAATATCATTTGCCCTCCTGTTTAGTTGGATGTGTCCAACTACTAAAAATGTTGCAAATGAAAACATCCTGCTACATAAATCTATATTTGCACAGCTAACAATAAATGCATAGTAGGTACCTAAAAAACAGCAGCACAATAGCAGCTGGATGGACCTTTTCAGTTATTTTTGGAGTTGATAGTTGCTTATTTTCCTCAAGGTCTGTGGAGAAATGGTTACTTCTGTGAATGGAACAGTGAGTGAGTGTGCCACATACTGATGCACAAGTGCTTAGAGAGCACTAGAGACATTTTCCATACATATGTCTGCACTGATTCTGAAATACTAAAGTGGTATACTGAATGAACTGCAGTTCATTCTGAATGTTAGTATACAGATTTGATCAAACATGAAGAATACTTATAGAAAGGCATTGACTAGGATCTGTTAAATCTTTTCAGTGCTCTACTGGATGATTAAAAAATGCTATGAGCTATGCATTGTTGGAAGATTTCAGGTTGTTCTAATCCACTTTGGTTTGCAGAGTATCAAAGGCGCTTTTGACTGTCAGTGGTTCCACTTTCCCCACTTCCTATGAATAGTGTGGTATGTGGAAATGTACAGATAACAGTTTTTGGCCATGTACATGTAAAAGTAGAGAATTTTTTCAGAATTTCTTTTATCAGTCTAACCAAGACAGTTGTGCAATTGCTGGATGCAGTTTGTATACTGTGTGGGTAATGTATGACTAGTACAAGTAACAAGGTCAACTAGCCAATCCCATCTGTGTCACTGGGGAAACAGATTACACATTTCTCATCTAGTGAACTTGTTGATTCCGTGGTTGTTCTGTGAAACCAGCGAGTCACACATTGTTGTTAAAACCAATCTCAGAACAGACCAAAGAGCCTCCACGGAAACACGAGTTGTATAGAATAGTGAAGCTGCACTGGAGGATGAACAAGGTAAAGGTTGTTTTCAGGACACTGTCTTGCTAGAACTTAATTAAATGCAACAGAGGAGCTGCACTTATGTTAATTTGTTTGTTTCAACTAATTCAAGGGAAGTAGGCTAATGCCTCTGGTACGTTTCTCTCCCAAAGCCATGTGACACATGCAAATGCTAATATGAGCATGTGTTTATAATAGAGAAATGCATTTTAATACACAGCCTAATGTACATACGGAAGAGTTTTAAAAACAAGTAAATGCCTGACCCAAATGCACAGTGTGGAACACACTCCAGTATATTTGAACATAAATCGACAGCATTGCTATTGTAGCACAGTTACTTATATAATTGTTATTTATTGTTGTGCCGTACAGAATAGCCTAGTTTTTCAGTTCTATATGTAAATTATTGAATATAAAAATATCAGTGGATACATTAACAAGATTGCTGATGAAATAGTGCATCTTGCTTGAACTTAAACGCACTAAATTAGGCAGACAGTCCAATGTTTGAACGCTTTAATTTGTAATGTATGATTCATGTCTCATAGCTTAAATCTTCTTCATTTTCTGTTTTCAAATATGTGTAAAAGTGTATTTGTATTGTGGTTTGATTTACAAGTTATCCCATATATGATACAGTAAAAATACTCTCACCTATGTACCCGCCACCTATGGATGAGAGAAAACTAGGTCATTAATCATAGATACCACTTACAAGGAGAAACTCACCCCCTCCCGGAGAACACATTAAAGAACATCCGGCACAGAAGAACACAAGGTCGGATACAGTTCACTTGTCACATCACCATCCCTCTGTCACTCTCCCACAAAGGGTAATGCTGGTTGCAACTTGTACGACTCCTGTTTCAGAAATAATTTCTTGATTCTTGAAATCTTATCCTATCTTCATGTGAAAAAATGATGAAATCAAGAACTTACTTGTAGCTACATAAATGCCTCATATCACACAGTAAACAGTAGTCTTTAATATAATACTGTGTATTGTATACTCAGTTCTTCTACTTATTATTGACTTTGTTCAGAATGTAAAACATCAGATATGGAAAACTAGGCCTCTGAGCAAATAGAAGATGAGCTACAGTAGTTTTCCTACATTATTTAGTTCATATGTGTTTTAAGGTTATTACTGAGTTATGTTATTTCCAAAAGTAGCAAGTTTTGTGTATGACAAACCAGGATAAAGAAGTGAGGTGAAGATAATAGAGAATAAAAAACAAAGAAAGGAGGTTGTGTTTTGCTTAATACTCATAGTTGAGGCTTATAGTGTAGCAGCTTATAAGTGCTGCAGTCTACAGGCCAGGACCCACATTTATCACCCATCTCAGAATTAGCCCTAGAAGTTGCATTAAAAGTTAACTTGGGATAAAAAAAAAAGAAACAACAAAAAACTCCTTCTTCAAAGTAAGATTTGGAAAGTTGTTTATGAAGCCTCAGACTCGTACCTTTCTTGGAATTATGGTGATGTGTTATAGTTTTTTTTGACATTAGTCTTACACTATGAAACATTGCCGAAATCAGCACCACTGTTCAAGTGAAGATCTGTAGCAGTGTAGGTTTGTTGGAAAGCCCCTGTGTAATCCACTGTGAAATTATCGTGCAGCTCATTCCAGCTCCTTGGGCAGTGTCCTTGGGGAAGATGCTGAACTCCAATTTACTCCCTGTGGGTTAGGCTAGCGCCTTGCATAGCAGCTCTGCCCTCATCAGTGTGCAAGTCAAAGTGCAGTAACCTTGAATGAAATGAAACACTGCTACATGTGCTCTATCTCTGCACTGCTTTTAACACCTTTTGTAGCTGTTCATTTCTTATATGAACCAGCCACATATTGTGGCACAAATTTATATTGGTGTTGAATAATGATTAGATTCGCAGTGATTAGGAGACGAAGTTCAAAAGAGCTAATACGTGTCATCACATGGTAGGGCAAATATGGCGCACGAAACATTCCTTTAATTTCTGGATTGGAACGTCTCGGCCACCGTACTTTCATCTCTGTTATGATTCTGTTTTTGTAGTTTTGCAGCGGTTATTATGATATTCGGACATTCCTGATGCAGCACATGAGGACAGCGTGTGGAAAAGTTCACAAAATAATTTACTGTCACACTCCGATCCTGAATCTGTGTCGGGGACAATTAATAAAGTTAGACTGTGGTCACCTGCAGAAATGCGCACAGACGTTCTCACTGTGGGGATGTTCATATGTTCATATCACATCGAACACATAGGAAATCACTCTACATACAGTTGGAAGGTTCCAGACTGTAGAAATGTTATTTAATGCTACAAAATAACGAGGAAAATGCACTAAAGTCAGATAAATAGATGGTTTCGTTTACTCATTATCAGCTGTACAGTGGACTTATGGTTGGGGGGGAAAGCGCCGCTCCTGGTGTGTGTTATGTGCATCGGTCTGAGCTGGTGTGTGTGTTTTGGCCTTTATAGGTCATATTTCCCGACACGCACTCTCTGTCCACTGGTGTGTCCACTGGTGTGTTCACCTGTGTGCGCGCGAGTGTCTCAGTGTGTACTCCACCGTGTGATACAGAGAGACAGAAATGACGCTGTCATGTAAAGTCAATAAATAACATGAGGCTGCTTAGTTAGTTTAATAAAAGAACAACGTACAGACCTGTTCTATAGGAAAAGGAACCTGAAATAACTTCTAATGTGATCTGGTGCTGTACAGAAAATCTAATTACATAAAATTAACTTGACCATCTTGGTCAACACTGACATACTCAAGCTGCCCATCAAGGGGTAGATAATGTATATTTCATTAAAATAAACAGCACTTGCTTGAACAAAATGTACGTATAGTTCATGATTGAAGCAGGGAGCTAATGTTGCATTGGTATTTTTGTTAAGATAACCCAAGTGTTGTAATAACTGCCTTTATCTACTTATTTGTGGACCCCTGTTTTTTCAAATTCTGTTAACACTACAGACTTCCTCATTTCATGGAAAGTATACCCCATTGCATAAAAGATGAAGATTTGAGATGGCACCAAGATGAAAAGCTATTCAGAAATTGTTTGGAAAGAATGAAAGATAAATGACAGAAATCTTCACATAACTATGGCAGGGTATTGCTTAAAAATATCAAGTAACACTGCTGAGGTGTTCCCACTCCAAAGATTATACTTCTGATACCTTAATTGTTGGAATATGAACATTTGTATAAAACCAAAGAAGCCAAATTAAAGTTCTCCTGTCTTAAATGTCTAAACATATTTCTTCTGGTACAAACAAAGTACTGAACACTAAACCCGCATCTCAATTGCTCAATCTTCTGATTGTGACCTAATTCTTTGTTTTCCAGAGGAGGAGGACACACGTTATTGTAAATCTTCACTCTTTGATATCTTAAAACCATCCTCTGTAAGAACCATGTGACGGTGTTAACAGTGTTAGCACTTTTTCACTGTGTTCCAATGAGCTTTTAAAAAAACAAAGCTCATTGGAACATATTAGACCACATTCATGAAGCAAGTCCTCATCCAGTGTGACTAGGCTTTTTTGATTTTAGTTCTATTCTGCTGGTATGATGACATTTTCTCTTTAGATATCAGCAGTGGGAGTGTTTATACAAGAGTGGAAGCTGTGCCGTGAACCACAAAGTAATTCTGCTAATGACTGCTGACTGGGTTCAAGAGAGAACTGGAACACAATGACAGGGAGGGAAATGTAATGAAAGCCCGCAAAAAGATGTAGGAATTTATGCTGGGGAGGGGTTGTACAGCACATCTAAACTGATGTGATGGTACATCAGACTTTATTCTGGAGATCTGGGTCACTTCAGTCAATATTTATGAACATGAATACATTGCTTTGAAAAGAAGTAAAAAGAGTGGAGTGGAGAACCATGTAAATTCTCTGTGGGTGTATTTTTTGTTGTTCATAATGATAGTTGGCATAAAGAAATACTTTTTCATAAAGGGCCAGGCAGTATTGAACAGTTTTTTTTTTTTTTTTTTTTTTTTCCTTAAGTGAAATTCTCATTTAAAACCTGCACTTTGGATTTACCTGGGTTATCTTTGTGTGATATCAAAATGAGTTTAGATTATTATTTTTTTAAATCAGGAAGGAGCAAATACTATATGTTGAAAAAATGTGTCTGTCTCTTTTCCTTCTGTTTACTTTGTTCTTTAAGAAACACCTATATGTTAATGCTA
>JAUBNQ010000007.1:20841317-20855337 GCA_032353495.1 Ctenopoma kingsleyae | reverse complement strand
AAACACAAGAAATCAATCCCGGTCTCCTCAAAGTTCAAATAAATGAGCATGATTTCCTTATACAGGAATGTGTGCCCATGCAGAAAAAGATATATTAAGACATTACACTTGCCTTTATAAAGCAATTTCACACATTAATCAAGCAATTTGAATGTTTCAATCCACCCTCTGTGCTCCAGTCTCTGTGGACAGACTTTCACCTCTTGAAAGTGCACTGACTGAATTTTCACTTGGGATTAATCTAGTATCTCTCTCCCTGTCGAAACGTACTGACGAGCACGGATAAATGGCCACTCTCCCTTCTTACAGTGATGGATTACATTCATCAGTAGAGAAACGAGTGTCTGTATAATACCAGTGTTTTTGTTGAACGGTACAATGTGAGTGCAATAGGATGAGGAGCAGCTTCTGACTGAAGGAAACTGTGACTCTGTCCATCTATATGAAAGGCGTGAGCATCTGATCTTAGTTGGGGGGGTGTTAAGTATTAAAGCTGCCTTATTAGTTGTGGAGTGTTGCAGGTTCTGGACCGACTCCTCCCTTGATCCTGAGTCCTGACACCTAGAGGCTGACCTTTAACAGCTCTGACAAGTGTGTCCCACTTTCTCTCCCATTCTCTCTCTCTCTCTCTCTCTTTCATCTGCCACCTTTCTTTGTTTCTTTCTTTGCCTTTTCTTTATTTCTTTCACCTGCAATACACTTTGTTGGAAAAACCACTCATTTTATGTCTTTATGTTGCTTCCCTTGAGCTTTTGGTGCTTATTAAAATGTTTCACATTTCATATGCAACATTTCCACGGTGTGGCAGGTCTGAGTCGTACTCATTTTTAACATTAGTTCTAAGCAGCACTCCACAGTTTCAGTACCTTGAAAGTATACTATTAGTACAGTATTTGAGCTTGCGTTGTACTTACTTTCTACCATGGAGTTCAAGTAAAGCAGAACATTCAACCCATTCTACACAGAATAGAGGTAGTTTTATTACCTCATAAACACATAATGACTGCACCTACAGTATGTGTGTGAGAAGTTCATTGGGATAGCGATCAATACGAATGACTAAACTATTACTCCATCTGCTGAGATTTCTGCCATTTACAGGAGATCAATTCTTTGCTGTTGCAGTTTCAGGAGGCTGCACAGCGATCACAGATTACTGAATCTATATTTAATATGGTCATTTCACCCTTAGCTATAGCCGTTGTCAAATTTATCTCCCATGATATACTTCTGAGCACAGTTACATCGCAGAAACAGTTTAAACCCAAGTGTCAGTAGGAAGACAGTGTTCACAAGGTCAAAATCCTTCATCCACATTCTGGACACCAAAATGGCTCCATATTTATTCCTTTTTACTGGCAGCGACTCTTTGCTGCAGTGCCAATTCTTCGCAGAAATCAATAGCTGGGGACATTTTTGGCTCTGCAGATTTCATCTACTCCTTTATTTGACGTATGAGGCCTGGTGGTCAAATGTCAGCTCCTCTCTCTCTTGGTGGACGACTCCAAGCGCAAATTGAAACACTTGAGTCAAGTTGGATCTCTTCAGTCCGTTCTTTTTGCCCACTCTGTCTTTGCCCTGTTCCTCCCCGCTTATCTCTCTGAAGGAAGAGCTGAGGGAGTCAACGTCCACAGGGGCTAAAACTCAAATCGAATCACATCCTTTTCCACGGCAGACTTTTCACAAGGGATTTCTCAGGATGGAACCCCCACCCCCCTCTACAATGCCTTTCACCCCTTGTGAGTATAACTCTGACTGCGCGCCTTAAATATTATGCATAGGTTTGAGGACCTGGACATACTGTTAGGTCTGGGCAACACAATCTGGATAATTATTCAGAAAAAAAAAAAACTATGATGAGTAAAGTTACTGATGATAAAAATTTTGCATATGGACCAACTCTACTGAACACTCAAGCAATTAGAGACTCAGTAACTGGGTTGAGCCAAAGCAAGAACACCCTCAAACACACTTTAGGAAACTTAAAAAAGGAGAATGTGAGAAGAGTCGAACGTCCTCACAAGAGAAGAGAATTGTGATGAATATGAAAATGAGTTTGGCACCAAACCGCTAAAATTTATTCTTATGAACAAATGGCAGTGTACAAAAAAGATTCTCATTTTTAGCCAATGCTGACACAGAATGCCAAATGTCACCAGCAGCTGTCACTAACGTAGATTAATTCAATGAGAAACTTGTTGGTTAACGTGTCTGTAGCTGGTGTCAGCCACGTCACTCTGTAACGCTGCTGCACAACCGCTAGTAAACTGAGGCTTTGTGGAGTGATTCGTATTCGCTGTGTCAAGACCATTTCTGAAGCCACATCCTCCAAGTTATTGTGCTTTCATTCATTTCAATATTGCAACCATATAAACTTGGTAATTATTGATCAATATAAAAAATATGTTGTGATCATGTTTTTGGCCCTATCGCCTAGCTCTGCACACCGTCATTTAAATGTGGGAGACTGGCCAATAAAATCGAGGCAGTCTCACTGGGATAACTCCCTGTTCATTCCATTTCATATGTAACAGCACTAAAGGATGGAGGGAACTACCTTTACCGCAACTGGAAAACTCTTAACCCCTAACCGTGTCATTAACCATCTACATCCAATGAGTGTTTGATCCAAGAGGTTTGCTGTAGCTAACGAGCCTGGCAGAAATGTTCCTTCAGTCCCTTCTACACCTCGGGGGATTACTTTAGGGCTAAAACAAATAAACGCATTTAAATGTGTGTCCACTGTTTAAAAAGGACACTCTATTCTGGAGTTACGGTCATAACTGTTATACAACAGAATACAAAACTTCAAATACTACACCACCACCAAACAGAACCAGAACAATGAGTCAGGCCTGGAGTACGACAATGACTGACTAAAACTACCAGTTCGAGGTCTTGGTGTTATATTCCTCAGTCTTCTGTAGATTAGCTTACCACAATAAGTTTGATGTTTAGTGATACATGTGACTTGAGGAGGCTGCACGTTTAGATTTATCCTGATTCTCAAATATACACCTGTACTTAAAACACATCATTATTCACACAGTAAGATTACGCAAGAGGACATTTTCTTATTAAAATTCAGGTAAATTCACTGTCATCTATTCACAGCACCACCACGTACTGTGACTCACAGAAAAATGCCAGGTGCCAATTCATCCTGCATGTATTCATTCTATGTGCCAAAGGAGCAAGGGGAGGAATCCACCTTAAAATGAGCATCAACAGATGAATTCTGGATGGTGACAATTGAAAGAAATTGCTGTAGAAAGAAAGGGGAAGACTTTTGAATTCCACCTCCGGAGACCATCTTGACACTTTGATAGATGACTTTTGCTCTGAGGGGCACTAACGCTGGGAGTCAGGGGGAAGGAAAGGGAAAGAGGGGAAGGAAGTATGTCCTTAGCTTTGGGGCTGAGATGCACCAGGCAGCTGCACAAAGATGTTAGAGGGACTGTGATTTATATGAGTAGGAATGACATTTATCTCATTTCTAAAATTTCTAACAAATACTTGTTCTGTCTTTTTATGAAATAATACTAATTTGTAGCCACCAGATGTCTTAATACTTGGGAAATCTGTGGTAATGAATCAAGAAAAACCTGATGCTGGTTTCATATTTCACCACAGCTTCGTTTATATGGATTTGCGAGTGGTTGAGGTTGAGCATCACTGCTCTGAGCTGTGCTGGCCCTATGCTCAGTATGAAGAATGAAAAACAGATTTACAATAAGTCTATCAGATACAGCGTGTCCCCGGTGGTGATGAGAAGATGAATCATTCTGTGTCTAGGTCTCACCTTCTCTTTGAATCATATCCATGTGCATTTTCTGTTCTGGACTGATGCACTCATTTATGTGTATTTATATCTAATTTACTTGTGAGGTGTTTACGCCATGTTTGCTCCTAGACACCAGTGAATAAAAGGGAATGATGAGAGAGTGAGGAAGAGAATTACGTGCCATGGCGTTGTAATTATAAGGCTGCAGCTGGGTTTGGTGCAGGTTTGAGAGAATGAGCAATGAAGTTTTCACTAGATGTGAAGAAACATTTTTAAATGAATGGCTTTTACCCCATGGAAAAACTGTTTCAAAATATATCCTCAGCCACATTTGAAGGTGTTAATGCTTGAAGTGCACAAAACACTACAAAAAAACTAATTATTTTATTCTCCATCTAGGACTATTACATAATCCTCTGTGCTGTTCTTAGTCAAACACCATCAATATCAAACATTTATCTTGTTCATATTAATCAATTTAGCTTCAAATGTGAAGTGAAATTATGAGAGTAAAGTAAAGCGAAATTAGTAGATTAAATCCTCCAACAAAGGTTCACTTTTTCATGCAAATGTACAAAATTAAGATTACAATTCTAAAGACAGATTGATTCCTGGAAACTTGCAGATAAATTACCTGTAAGTGCATTAACATCATATCAGATCCAAGCACATGAAACAAACCTGTGACGATTCTTACAACAGCTTGCCCTGTTTTTCATTTTCAGCATGATGATGCACTGTGACACATTTGTTCCTAAAACAAGTAACTCCACACTAATAAGATGATAGAACATTAACTAAAATGTTTGAATGTTACAAAGCCAGTGTCCAGCCAAAACCATTAGGATTCATCCACCTCTGCCAAACAAATTAGTGCACATGAGGGAGGGAGCAGGAGTATTGGAACCATCCTCTCAAGAACATGATCCATTCTATTTTTTATGGCAATCTGCTCCAAAGAAGCCTTTCTCATCCATCTGTCAATGTCTTGGATCGAATGAACAAACCAAACGATCGACATCAGTGTCCTCAGCCATTTCTACATGAACACGATTTTCTGCTTTGAGTCATTATTTTGTTATCCAAGTGTCATGATTTACATTCTTGTGTGTCAATTTTGAACACTACGACAATATTCACCTACTCTTATGAAACCTGGCACACAGCTGACCCTGCACCGAGTACAAAAGGAGAATGAAAGAAATAATGAGTCTAAATGTGATGTAACATTCTCCCTGATGGTGAACACAACAAGCCCTCATTTAGCTCTGTTTTTCTTTCAAAAGATAGAAAATTACTTGAACTCTTTCCCTTTTTATCAGTAATACATTCAAATTGATCTTTGGAAAGGTTTTTTCCAAGCATGTCAACATACTAATCTACACGCACATATACAGTCTTCAGCGGAGGAACAGACACCAGAATTTCTCTTAACGTTTCTGGGTCAGCTGTAAGGTCTGAAAGTACTAATGCATGACGGAACAAAGAGTGGGGTCGAGAGCACTGCTCTGTGTAAATGGATGGATGACTCTCTTCATTTGACGTTTACGCTACATTGATGTTCAACTAGCGGAAAGGCCACCAAAACCAGAGGCGATGGATCTCTTAGAATATATTGATGTTGGAGGGTTAAAGGCAACACATTACTTCTGGCAATTTGTTCTGAGATCCAGCAACCATAATTCAACAGGAGTGACTGGGACTGTGTGTTGTCAGATTAACCAAGAAGAGCTGAAGAAAAGCACTAAAAGATCTTGAAGAGGAGCCGTTCTGGCCTAGTGGTTTTGGATGAATGCTATGATGAATGTGTCCATGGCATCTTTGTGTCAATTCAGAATAAAGATGTGCTGCTGCACCATTTCCTCACTTTCTTCAAGCTTCATTTCTAATGTTGAATATAGACTTGAAGCAAAATATCACATCATAAACTTTAAAAGTGTGTTCATCAGCATTTGCCAACATTACAGTTAAAGGCAAAGCAAACATACTGAATCAAAGAATCTTACCCTTTAAGCCAGCACTATTAAAAAGATTAGAGTGAGAAATATTTAATACTGAGCCTTGAAAAAAAAAAAGATAAAATAACTACTTCCGACAGAAACCGCCCTAAAACAACACCATCAGCACCGGGGGAAATTATGCTTACAACCATTTCAGCTCAGGAATATAAATACAAGTAGTCATACTTTACTACTGAGGGCAGTGATAGTCTAAATAATGCATGTGCCAAGGAGCAACCAAATGACGCATTATGACAGAGACATTAGCTCATAAAAACTACATTCATTCCCATCCAGTACCAATGCAGAAAACATGCAGATGTGGCACCATCTCAGAGCTAACCTTAGTTTGCAACAAGCAAACGTAAGACACTAAACACAATAATGCAAAGGAGCAATTCAACCATTTTTTAATTCCCGTGGCATGTTCATGGCATAAAAACTGACACTACCTGACAGCCCAGGAGCAACATTTTTTGACACCACGGGAACAATTGCAGCTCCCTGTCGGGCCTCTTGTCATCACAACAATCATAACTGCTCTGGTGTGAAAACTTCAGTTTGTTTGAGTTCGGGAAGCCATCACAGTCATTGCTCCGTTCTCCACTGTCGCCTAATGCTGCTCAAGTGGGACTGTTGGGTTTTCTACAAAATTCTGCATATATTTGTATATATTATATATTTATATTCTGTGGAAGCTCTTAAACCTTGTGATTTGGCACTATAGAAAGAAAAGAAAAAAAAGTAAAGTTTAATTGAAAGTTGAATTGAATTGGTATGAGAATCTAAAGGATTTTTTTAAAGGAAGTTTCATCATCTGATGTCCTGGAAATGAGAATTGGTTGGGAGTCACATGTTTTACTGAGGTTTTCTCTAAGCAGAGAGATAGTGGCTTCTTTTAGTCTCACACCGTTTTGCTGGCAGACTGACACCTGCTGATGCGATCCTTCTGTTAACGGTTTAATTTGTAGCACCAGCAAAGTTCGATGACAGGGTGACAGGTCCATTCAAACTCGTTAACCTGAATTAGACTTTGGCCAGACTGTGGCCAACACTCTGGTTAACCTGGATGCCATCTGTGATTCCTCTCTTTTGCCCTCCTCCCCATCGGACTTTGACCCAACAAGTTGGGCACTGTCACGGTGGAACCTGTGCATCTTCTGCAGCATCACGTTTTGACCTGAGCTGACCCACCAACATTGGCCCCAGATGCTGAGTCGTCTCCCCCGGGAGCGATCAGTCAGAATCTCAGCTCAGTTTGTCCTGTTTTTGTTCTCCAAAAAGAGCTCAGCTGTGGAGTCGTCTGCTGTGCACTGATGCCTTACGGTGAAGTGAAATATGGAGACTGAATGTTTTTCTCAGATTAAGAAATGCTCTAATAACATAGCAAACAAGCTCATTTATTACTTCTCATAACAGAAAGGTGACTCATTTTCATCTCTTATGTCCTATTTACACTTTCTTTCATAGAAGTGTAATATTTCTGTAATATTTTTACTTTCCATTTTTATATAATTTATTATGGGGCATTGATTTTTTATTAATATGTGTGATATTAAATAGTGGTGTTCTGATGGGCTACTGTAAGTGTAAGGACAGGTTGTGATAGCCGGTTTTATTCCATGTTGGTGTAATACACAGATGTTCCTCAGCCTATTAATTATCTTGCCAAACACGATAGCTCAGGAACAGGCTGCGCCGACAAGGGGGAACAAACGGGTCACTTGTCCCGGGCCCACGGCAGATGGGAGACCCAGGACTGGCCCCTTCAACCCAACAAATTATCGAGAGGAATCATATTTCAAAATGGGCTTATTTGTTGAAACAAATATGTAATATTTTAGTGACATAAAGCGTTTTGGTTTTTTTCTTCATAATTGTCCTTGAAATAAGGTTTGAGACCTTACAGAATATAACTATATATAGACTTATGTAGAAAACCCAACAGTCCCACTTAAGCATCTCTAGGAGACAGAAGAGAGGAAAAACTCAGGGGTGGGCGGTCATCTGCTTCGACCGGTTGGGGAGAGTGATGAAGCACAATTCATATTATTTTCACTGTGGGGTGTGTCTGACTGTGCCCCCGCTTATGTAATGAAAGAAATGCTGCTCATGCCGCTATCTGAACAAAATGCCAGCGACAGCTAAGGACCGATGTGCTAAAGAGAGCACTACAACTCACCAAATAGATGCTGCGGTAACTATCTGATCATCCTGTTGGTTCCAGGTTTAATTTTCAGTTTCCAGCATATAAACCCAATGCTGTCTGGCAGTTAACATGTTGATCCTGTTTACTGGCTCATCAACAATTACAAATGAAAGCTGATCTTCTCTAGTGGCAGAAATCCCAGACCAGGACAGCCTCCAAAATCCAAGTGATCTTTAGGCCAAGTGATCCGCAGCCACCACTCTCAGCTTGGCTTCTTTCTTTTCTAACCCGCCATCTTTAGGCTGACACTGGCTGGATACTCCAAAACAAATCAAATCAAAACTTCTCAAACAGTAGAAAGTGCTGGTTTAAAACTACAGTCACAGCAGTATGTGTGTGCAAGCTGTCGGCCAATCAGTCAAACTTGATACTTTCACACACTCTGGTTCATTCCCTCCAATACATCCCTGCTGACACATTTGGCTGAGGTTTGGAGAGCTGAGCACATGTCTCCTTTTCTATAAGCTTTGCACTGGCTCACAGTGTGACTATAGAATAGACTGTAAAGTGCTGCTGCCAGTTTAGAAATCAGGTAATGGCTTAGAGCCACAGAAATTCATGCATCTGCTTATTTATGTCTACATAATATAAATAGAATATGAAATCTGCCATCTTTAGGCAGCAGCTAGTTCAATGTGCCTACACTCAGAACCAAACCTGATAAAGCTGCATTTAGCTAATAGAGATGCTGTGGAATAACGTCTGATATGTTCACACCAGATGTCCAAAGAATGTCTGGTTAAACCAGTTATTGAAAAGCAGTTTCACTCACTTTTTCTACCATCACTATGTATGTTTCATGGGTGCAATTTGTAAAGACATAAAAGATTTTCACTTTTCATAACCAATTTGTGCAGAAAACTAGGAAACTGCAAACAGTGCCATTACTTTTTCTTATCACTGTAAATCCAATTGAGCACTTATGGGACATTTTGTATCAGTGCATTCAATGCCACGATGTACCATGACAGACTGTCCAGGGGCCCAAAACCAGCTCTTGGATGAGATATCCCAGGACACAATCTGCTGAGAAAGCCCAGTGGTTGTTGGGAGTACACACTGGCACGCGGGGGCTGAGACACTTCTGGTTATTGTGAGCTGCTTTGATGATTTTCACATAAGGATAAGTCTGTGATTTCAATTTTTCACTTTGATTTTCAGTGTGATTTTGAACACAAATTTTCAACTTGAATAATTATTTCATTAAGACGTGTGTGTCACTTGTGATTTCAATGTAAAGGAACATCAACATGTAAAAGTTGCTATATACATATATTTGGCTGCAGGTGGTCAGCACCATCTTTAGCAGGTTTTCTGAAAACTCTATTGACCACCTGTTCTTCTGTTTGCTTCTTGTTTGTAGGAGCCTGTTTATAAGTTATGCATTCCTCCTCCATCCTGATCCACAGTTACAGTGACTATACCTGTATCAACATTTGCTGCAGTGACACATTCCACAGCAGGTTGACAGATTCTGAGAACAGACCACATTTAGCAGCATTTGGAGGATGGTGTCAGCCTGACAAACAGACAGACATACACAAGAGAATGCATAACTTGACTCAGGTTTCTGTAGAGCATGTAACAAATAGACCGTCTCTCCTGGATGTTTACACACGACAGAAGGACGTGTACCAAAAAAAAAAAGGTGAGGACACATGAGGAAGCTCAGGTGGACACGTAGAAGCCCACCACTACCCTCCCACTACTCCTGTTCCACTCACAGTGTCATTCTGAATTAAATTCACTCTTGCAGCTGTGGAGGTCTCTCTATATTTCTGTAAGAAGCAGAGTATAAATAATCAAGTCAGCGGTGGCAGGAAATACCTGCCACTATGGATACTGATAGTTGTGTTCCGCTCTCAGCAGCTGAGTTAAATTATGTGCAGTTTCACTATAACTGGAAAACATTCCCAAAACAGAAACATTTTGTTTTCATAAGTCTGAAAAATATTACTTCTTCGTCACTGTGCTGCCCTCCTGAAAGCTAAGATAGAAGCAATATTTACAGCAGTATTCTAACCCCTTCACTTTATGTTGCAAATTTCATTTTAAATGGGTAAAACTGCTATTTTTACCAATCACTCTGCACCCAGTAATCCACAAAGACAAGTAAAAACCATCCAGCTGACCATCCATCCGTCCCACCAACCATTTGTAGTGAACACGATATGTAAGAACGATTGGAGGAAGTTCCTTCAAATTAGGCACAAATGTCAACTTGGACTCAAAGGTCAAGGTTCAATCACCTCATGTTCATCCAGTTCTTATGAATATGATGTCTCAGGAACACAATGAGGGAATTTCTTTAAAATTTGTCAAGGATGAACTGATTAGATTGTGGTCTTCAAAAGTCCAAAGGTCAAGATCACTGTGACCTCATGTATGTCCCATTCTCATTAATGTTTCCACCAACCAGTCAAGTTCTAGTTAATGTAGCTTACACACATCATCCGTCCTGACTTTTGACCACCAAAATCTAATCAGTTCATCCATGAGTCTAACTGGACAATAATTTTCCCCTTTTGTCTCCTATGAATGCTTCTGTTTAAGTAACAAACAACTTCACATTACACAACTTTCTCTTTTTGTTGTTATATCAATAAACCTTTAGAGAAAAATGTCCTTGTAGAAATCTTAAGATTTGAAACATGTATCATCAGATTGAAAAGCCCCCGAACCAAATCCAACCTCTAGACCTTTTCTTTCTGGTTTCACTCATGTCTCCTGTGCATAATCTTTTCACAGCAGAGAAAAAAGATCTCACAGAAAGCCCATTATTTCCAGAGCTGTGCTCATTTGGTGAACTCAGAATGAACACTGTAGACTAATATCAACAGAAGATAAAGATAAAGAGCTGGCAAACATCCTTCAACTGAAATATAAAGAAAACAGTAAAGTCCCATTCCATCAACTTAGGTAAATTAAAATAATGTAATGAATGTTACAGTAATGTGACAGTAAAGGCAGGAAACCAAAGACATATCTACAGTAAAACCTTGTCTCACAGTTTAAGTAATCAAAAAAGACCTGTTCATTTTGTTATTTAAATCTCACATCTCATGTTTGACTCCAGAGTGACATAAATATAGAATAGTGAATAGTAAAGTGCCTATAAGCAATTATACACATTGTTGTAAGGCTGCAGAAAATGTGTGTGTGGTGCAGTGTGTAAAACAAAAGGAGTTTGAGACAGAGTGGGTATCATCCACAAAGACACTCTGCGGGGTCACAACTCCAGGTTAATCTCCTCTTGTAAAGGCCCTATAACGACCGGCAGATGGATTACTGAGAATCAAAACAACCTATACGCCTTCACCTCTTGCCCCTCCTATCCTGTTTCAGCAGCGACATCTGCCTCAGAGCAGCTGGTCTCCTGAGCAAAGCTCACATTAGCTCTTGGTGCTCTGTGCGTAAAAGAACGCTGCCTCTTCGGTGCAGTTTTCGACTCCGTCTGACCCGTGGCTGCAGCGGGGTTTCCCACAACGCGCTCCCACATTTGCTTTAGAGTGAGAATTCTCTCTTTTCATACGTTCTGCTCGGTGGCAGACGAGGCTGATGTGAGGGCTGCAGATCAACAACATAACAACAGAATACCAACAGAAAGCCAGTATGCATGCAGTATGGTTGCAGCTTTAAACATTTAGGACCAACATAATTCCAACATAGCTGGATGTATGGGAATAATTCAACATTGCACTGACCAATCAAATGAATTCTGTCTCCTAGAAATCACAGTTCTATCCTTCCACCAATACTACTACTCGTCTGTAACAAGCTCATTTTTAAGGACACGTGCTGTCACTCCGATTATGTTAAAAATCATTAGGATGAAACAGAGATGTGTGGCAAGTCGTCAGTTTTCTGACGTGTCTGCTTGTAGAAACTAAAACAGGGAAAGTGACATATTTTATTGAATGAAAAAATGTAAGTGACAAGAAGTAAATACAACTTTTATGTCTGCAAACAGACAAGAAAATATGGCGAAACAGTGCATTGAAATGTCAATACACTTTTTAAGATGTTAAAAGGAAACAAATTTCACATTGTGTCACAGTCAGTGGCACAAGAAACCCTGCATGGAACAGTAAAAATGGGTTCCACTAAATATCAGCACATTCTGGACGGAAATGAACAAACTAGTGATCTTGCTGCAACCTTAAGTGCTCTCCCTACCTAAACCCAACCTGACACGGTCTGTGGTTTCTCAGTCCTGCACATTACACCGCCTCCATCCACCTGTCCTTGCATCTCGCTTTGCATAAATGAATGTAGCACTTCACGATATGATATAATGATAATGTGATCACATCCAGTGCAAAAACAGAATCATGTTTACAGTTCAGCTGGACAGGAACGTAACGGGATAGGGTTCCAACAATAAAATATGACCTACTTCAAGACACACAAGCTGAAGATTTTGGATCAGCCCTCACATCCGCTGACTGGAACGTCACTGACAAGCTGTGGGTGAATGTTAAAAAGGTGATGACAGCCTAAAGAAATCTAAATCTCAAGGTGATCCGCAAGCACAAATATAAACTAATTATAAAAGTTGCTACTGAACATACAGTACTCCAGGCAGACATAACGTTTCCAATCAAAACATAATTGGGAAAACAAATGAGTATATGAACAGAGAAAGCTGATCAAATACATTTGCATGGTAGATTGCTTTGTAACGTGAACGGCATAAATCTACTGTTTACCTGGCAGTCACTGCAACGAAGAAACAAATAACTGTCAGTGCAGTGAATACCCGTCGCTTACAGTTGTTTAGCTCAGTCTCAGTGTTTCTAACTACTACACAGCGAATACCTATTTTCTCAAACTGGACATTCTGGCTTACATTTCATCATCCACTGAAACGCACCAGGAAGATAAACACAGTTGATTTATGATGATAACCCACCGACATGCCTTTAATATTACTCTCCACAGTTCTGACTCCACCACTGATAAGATTTAAGAAACCCCAAATCAGTATCGTTCATTTCATCAGAGGTGGTGTCCTAAAAATAGCCATGTTCCTAGAAAAGAAACCATTACCATAAGCTAAGTTACGTGCAAAAGGCTAAATGTGTTACACAAGCACAATTTAAAGCCACCGTTTCACACAGAAATACAGTAACGTCACTTCTGCATAAATGACTGTATAACACAATTCAGAAATGTCACAGCAGTGCACCTTTTCAACTCTTACACTGATTAGGTCGTATAACGTCCTGAATCTTTCCATAACTCTGTCTTATTAATAATATGCCCATGATTAGCCTTGAGAAACAGAAGATCACTCGATAACCTTCTACTGTGAATCTAGTCAATCAGTGTCTGTCATGGCTGCCGATGAGTGGAAGAAGACATCTTCGTCAATCAACAAACTCACAAATTTCATAGTCTTGTGATTTGAAATAATTTGTCTGAGTCTCCAGAGACGCACACACTCTCCTCCATAAAATAAATGCTCAAAAATGTACCAGCCTCTGTGTGAGTGTTAATGTCTGACAGAGAGAACTGAATGTTCAAAAAAAAAAAGAACACAACTGTGCCTCAAAAAGACATGTCACCCATCTGGTAGAGAGGGACTGTAAGAATGAAAACACAGGCGGGCACATCCAAAATGTAACAGAAGGAGCAACGGATGTACCCACGCTATGGCTGTCACTCAACCGCCATTAATTATAATTAACTGAAATTAGCCCCATGTTGAAATTCCACAATACGCCACTTGTAACTAAAACATCTTCAGCAAAGAAAGCAGTAGGGCGTCTGTAGCTGCAGCCCACTGCAGGGACTGCGTCTCTCAAACAAACACTGCGTGCATCGAGTCTCTTATTTCAGAGGTTCCTTCAAATGCATCAGAAACACACAGATCTCCACTGCAAGAAGAACAAGTGGTGCATCCCACAAACCAAAATGCATCAGTGACATGTTCAGTGGCTCATTCAGGTGTTTAACGTCCACTTACAAACATATTTACTATCATAGTACAACCACATGTAAAACCATAATCTGAACTGAATCACT
>JAUBNQ010000007.1:20823639-20833778 GCA_032353495.1 Ctenopoma kingsleyae | reverse complement strand
TTTTTCTGAATTAAACTGGATCACAATCCTCCCCTAAGCTTAACCGAGGGCTCTGAGTGCTGCAAGAGAACCACCACCCTGTTAAGGGTCTCAGGGCTGCTGGAAATAAACCAAGCTGTCAGCTGCAAGAAGCAACGTAGTGCACACAGATGAACCTAACTGCATGTATTTGGAATGGAGGGGGGCGGGGGAGAAAACCGGACTACTCCGAAACCAGTGCAGGCACAGGAACAGTTAGTAGAACACTAGAACACCAAATGTGGATTTCTATACTGTTAAAAATAGTCCTTCACAAATGTCCTGTTTACTCCTGTTTGAGTAATCTTTGCAACAGCTTTTGTTGATTTTGGTTTTTTATGGGTTTTTAAGGTCCAGAGGTTTGAGTGTTGAAAGGTCATTGAGGGGGAGGTCTAAATGCACTTTGCACTCTGTGCTCTGAATTCACTTTTTCCCTCTAAAACTAACACTTTCCATTTTTCCCTGGTTTTCAATAATAAAGTATTTTGACTCTACAAAAATCATGATTAAAATCATGCTTCAGTAGCAATTATTGCACAATGCAGGAAAAAAACATACTGTATGAAGGACACATTGACAGTGAACAATTTCAATATGTGTCCATTACAAAGAATCTCAAATACATTAGCCAATGCAAATGAGTTGTAGAAGGATATAATTTGTAGGATGTTTTGAATGGGTAGTGCACTTAGGGACCGGGCAGGAGTTTTTGTTTGGCATCTGGTTTGATTAGCGATATATCAGGACAACTTTAAAACATTCTGACAGATTCTAATTAAATTTGATGGAAAGTTAGTGCACAGCCTAAGGGTAAGGAGATAAACTTTAGGTAAACTTCTGTTTGTTCATGTATTATGAACAATCTTTCTGAGGGATTGGATGGTTCTGAAATGTTTGAGTGACTGATGGATAAAGCGAGTGAATGATTTAATAGCTGCCAAACATGATTATTAAAAACTCCTTTTAGCAGAAGAACTGAGAGGAGGCTATTTACACAGGATTAATAGACACACATGCCATGATTTGCAATAAAGTGGATGACATCTGTCAAAGGCTTGTTTCCTTGTCTTCTCCTTTTAGTTGTCATTTTCATCATGAAAAATCCAGGCAGCAGTAGAATGAATGACAGAAGGAAGATTTAGTGTGAACTCATTAACTGTACTGGGAAGCTACAAACTGCTGAAACACATTAAAGCTGATGTCTTGACCCCCTTTCTTCTGTCTGAAATGTCCCTTTGCCCTGCATGAATAAAATCAGAGCTACTCAAAGACAGCAACACCAGACCCCTGGTTTGGTACTCCATCTATAAATAACCACGCAACTTTGACCATGTGAGCACAAAATGTCTTCCACAGCTTGTAGCTCGAGCTTCAGGCTCCACATGATTCACAGGCTGCATTTCCATCCAACCCAGTGCAGCTATTTCATGGTGGCTTTTGTTACGCTGATGGAGTCTCACCTGAAAAATACTGGAAGAAACACAAACTGAATATATATCTCACATATCTAAATGACCTCACACTGAAAATAAGGTCATACCCATCTCATGCAAAAAACTCTAAACAAGTTATTTCAGGATTTTGTGTGAAATGTCTCCACTTCAACAGCTGCAGGGTGATCAAACGAGAGAATACCGCAGAGATATTGAAATGTTTTATATTGCTTTGGTAGTTGGGGACAGAAACTGAGCCATGGGGCAGTTTCTGGTGAGCAGCAGAAGGGTAATGGATTTTAATGAGTGTGGGCCACAGGGCTGGACTAAAGACACTGCAGACAGCAGAGTCTATAACCTTTGGAAACGTGGCTTGAAAGATTGTTCAGCCTGTTAAAAAAAATAGACCAATTTTATTTTGTTGTGTTGGATTTAGACATAATTGTTGTAAAAGAGACCACGCATTCGATACCCAAAACATTCCTGGTGGTACCCGTCGGTTCCCATCAGTACCCAAGAATTCAGGTGGGGTCTTTGGGGTGAAGCTGGGATCTGTGTACTAGTTGTCTAGTTGTCATCTTCTGTTAGTGGTCAGGAGAGACTAAACTAGAACTCTCCAAGCTTCTGTAGCTGTGGTGATACAGATGACTGTATTTAAGACGTGTGCAGTAGTTGCTCTGTCAGCTCTTGTCTCACAACCGTCAAACCCTCTTGTCTCTTTTGAGAATCATTTTACTCTGACGGAGCGGAGTTAAAACTGTTCCAGTGATTACACTGAAGTAACTTGATTTTGCCACAGAATCTCGTTAACATGCAGGTCTCAGTTATCTCTGGACCTTATCCGTCTCTCACCTTTTTCTCCATCTTTCGCTGTATCTGTTTTGCTATTTTCTCTGAGGCTAAGTCTAACAAACATCAGGATTACTGACACTAACGACTGCAGGAGGCTCAGTGAAAGAAAAGTTGGTTTTCTCATCAGCTAGAATCTGTCCAGTCTGCTTTACAGCAGTTTTAGCTGCTGCACAGTTTAGTCTGTCTAATAAATCTAACTCATTATGTCACACGCCAGACTAACTCTGGTAACTTTATGCTTTCTTATGCTTTGTCCTGGTGAATATCAGAAAGTATATATAATTTTTCAGAAAATAATAATTGTTATCGCTTTATTTTCATTACACAATCAATGTTGAAGTATAATACTGAATAAGAGCAGGGCCTATAAAAATGATTCAGAATTGAATCATTGTCAATTTAACTCTTTCATGTAGAAAATGAGAACAGATCTTTAAAAAGTAACATAACAAAATTGCTCGAACGCTGCCTTGAGAACCTACACGGGATTCTCCGAGTCTCTGTTCTCACGAACGCGATATCTCAGGAATGCTTTGAGAAAAAAGTTGAAGAGTCCACTTTGACTCATGAATGACCTGATTTGAATATGACTCTGGAAAAATATGGACACAAACTGAAACTTAACTGACTGGCGGATGCACCAATTTCAATTCATGCAAAGGAAGTGAATCTCTTGTGTCTCACGTTGTGGAAATAGACTTCAGGATTAACGTTGCTGTGGGAGTATATGGTTGAAAACGACTCAGCTGAGAGAAACTGGCAGAGGCAGAGAAATGCTGATGAGATGAACAGTCCCTGTGAAAATACAGTCATTGAGGTAAAGTGGCAAAAATGTAAAAATATAATGACTTGGGTGTAGAAGGGTGTTAATTATCCATCTGCTCTCTTTTCCTCTCATACTTATTCCTGTTCGTTATCCTGCATGTCTTTTCCCAGGGCCACTTCTCACAGGCTCTCATTCCCTCCGGCCTTCCCTCTCCCGTTCCCAGGATTATTCTGGGGTGGCAGGAGCCTAAATGTCAGCTTCAGCTGAGAATGAGGAAGAGAAGACGAGGACACGGAGAGGGACGAGAATGAGGAGGCGGGGATGAACTAGATAATGCGATTGATGCTATGAGAAAAGGATGCAGAAGGCCTAATGAGATGATCAGTGATGTGAAGGAAAAAGAAGATGAGCTAATGATAAGACATTGTGTTAATTCAATCTGGATGGAAGATGAGTAGACAGGAAAACCTTCTGTTGCTTCTTTAGGGTGTTTCTCCATCTGGTCTCTCTTCTCTGAGTCTTTGTCATATTCTTGATTCTTCATTCTCTTTTTCCAGCATCTTTTTGTATCAGTGTGAAACTGATATCTTGTTAGTCAGATCGCAGGCTCAGGCAACAGATAAGATTTGATAAGAACAGTACTAATGACTTCACAGTGAAGGAGTGAGGTCTTGCAATTCCAACAACGGCTCAGCAGGTAGTGAGGTAAACTGAGCCAGAGGTCAACGCCGGGGGGGACTGTGGCTCGCACAGAAACAGCAACATAGAGACTGTGTTGTACTCAAACAGTAGTTACATTAACAGGAGGAGTCGCTTACTGTTGTTCTATTTTGGCAGGATTACTTGAGAAATGTATGAATTTCTCAAATTATAAGCAAATGTGCGACTGGTTTATCTCCCTGGCTGTATTTTCCTTGAAATGATCATTATAATTTCCCAGAATATTTGCTGTTAATCACTCAGTTATTTCCTAGAAGAGCTTAATCTGTTTGGGTTTATTATAATGAGAAATAGAAAAAAGATGTTTTTAAAGCTAGAAATAACAAATAAAGTGATCCAACCCAACTACACCCAGTCATGAATATTTTGTTTAATTTAGTTTAATTTAATGTTTGAGTAGTAGATGAACAGATAATCTATGGAAAGCAGGAAAATGCATTATAGCATTTTATTTGTAGATCATCTACTCGAAAACTAAGGAATTTGAAACACAGCTCTGCAGGTTCACATGTAGTTTAGTTGATCTGCAGCATAAATGTCAGCGAAATGAAAACCTGAGTGACACGACACTAATGGCAATTCACACTTTGTCTTTATGGTTAGTGTGGATTTGTGTGGGCATAAATATGCATGTAATTAACAATGTCCAGGAAATCTGATTGATTGGAAAAATGTGCAAAACCTCTGACTTCATGTGACATTCTTACAGTGATACACAACAAAATTTACAGTAATTAACACAAAAGGATTTACATTGTTTTATTCTGATTAAATACTAGGATTAATTTTTATTCTCATCACTTCCAGACTCTCTTTATTATGTGAAAAAGAAACATGTGATTAATCAAAGACACAACTTTTCAACCACAAATCACATCTTTGGGATCTGGTGTCACACTAGGCCCCTGCTCAGGCTTGTCTGCCTCCTTACATCCCATCAAATGCTATTTGACTGATTGATGAATTGTTACCATTGCATGTACTGTGCAAGAGCATTGATCAAATGCTCCGTGTGTGTTTCTGCGTGTGGGAAGAACACAGCTGAGCTGTTGGTTCACAGCGTCGCATCGCTGGGATCCCGCTATGAGATTAGCCCACACAGAATGGTAATACACACACACACACACACACACACACACACACACACACACACACATGCACTCAGAAACATGTACTGTATGTTTTTACTGTATGTAAAAACACAGCAGCGGCCTCTGAGAGTGTTTCTGCAGCAGGAACACAGAGATCACCAGTGAAGTATTAGAACAATTCATTTGTTAAATTGCAAGTAGATAAAGTCTTGGTAAAATAAATAACAGAGAGGTTATCAAATGTGTTCCTTATGGATAAATCTTTAATAAAGTCTAACTCTGATCATTTACTTTCTGTCTCCAGAGTCGCTCTGCTGCTTCTGTGAAACACTGTTCAGCTAAAACTCAGAGTCCGCTTGATGTCAAGGGTCTGAAGAGAAGAGCTGGGAGCTGAACGCAATTAAAATTAACATTTTTGGAGTGGCTGCCTAAATTGTCAGCAACCACTGTTAACTTTTTTATTTCAAATGCAATTTGAATTTTAATGATTAATAACAAGCTTGAGTGAAAACAAGACTCTAAAGGGAGTAGAATCGACCAGTCTGTCACAGAACAACATGAGTCAAGGTTCAGCTCGACTTTCACATGTGCCAGTTTAAAGTGGTTGTTTATGTGTGTGTGTGTTGTATGACAGATGAGTCACTGTGTTCTCAAGTGGATAAGTGCATCTCTGGCACTTAGCACAAGAATTGAACAGACTTCAGTGCTCGTTTCCCCACAGAGACGGGATCTGGCAGCACCGTTGTGATCCCGGTCGTGTTTTCTTGGCTAGGTCAGAGATGAGCGGCCTCCAAGAGAGAAGAGCCTGCAGAGTGTCATTCCAACCAAACACTACACTACACTGAATAAAACACTGTTTCAGCTGCCATAGTATTGTGCTGGAGAGGAAACTGTTTCAGTCCTGGTTTAGGGCAACTCAGACATAAAAGTGCTCATATTCAGAACACCGTGTTCATGTGAAGCATCTCTTTTTCAGGCAGGTGCAGGATGATGATGTTCCTCAAAGCACAAAATAACATTTCAGTGTTTATGGGCGAGGTCACAAATGAAAAAGTTGAAAAGTTTTTCAAGTTGGCTCTTCTGTGAAAAATTCCTGCTATTGTGACTATACTAAAAATCATGTAGTAACTCAGTAACTCAGCTACACATGAGGTTATCTACTGATGCTGACTGCATAGGGACCAACAGTGGGGTCCAGAAGTCTAATGAGAAAGAATCACTCATCACTACTTCTAGGTCAGAAATCAATCCGAATGTAATTTAATGTAAAATGTTTTGTTAAATCACAACTTTGTTCAATCAGTGACTTCAGTGATCTTCACCCTTTATATGTTTATTGTACAGGACAAGACATGCTATGTGTTATAGTGCTGTTCATTATGTGGAACATGTGTTTCTGTTATTGTGTCCACCCCCTACATGCCATCACAGGGTGATTTTACAGCTCATGCTGCTGCCTCTGAATCCTGAACAGTTGCCCTGCAGTGTGAACATCTCCAGCGTCTCCTGGCCGACACAGAGATGGAAGCTGTTTGTTCCATCCAAAGCAGAAACCCTCCGCTGGTCGTCTTGTTTGTCTACGTTTGACTCCTTCTTTAGTTTTCTTTGGTCTTCCCTCTCACAGAGCAACTTCGAGGGTTTCTGAGTAACTTGAGAGGACTGGAACAAAGTTCTGCTCATGAAGCAGATGACACTGAGCAGCAGTTTTGAGTCGGTCATTCTAATGCACATAGTCCAGGGGAAAACATAAAAATGGTTTCAGATCCCAACAACTGCATTAAATTTATTGGACATAGTTTACACACGACACACAGTTGTGTATATGCTGCAAGATCCCACAATTCCTGCTGCATATCAGAACAAGAATGAGGCACAGGAGTCTGTAAGATTAGGGCTTACAGAGAAATGAAGAACGGTCTGAAATCATTTGTTAAACTTTAGCAGTAATAGTGAAAAAGCTGTTTGGAAACACAAGGGCTCTTCCAAGTGTGGCTGTCAACGAGGTAACCAGGGAGATGACCAAAAACACACCATTCACACCAACAGACTCAGCTGCAGACACGGAATAACCTGGTAGAACGACGTCCATCTCAGCACCCATCAATCAGGGCTTTATGTTAGAGTGGCTAGATGGAAGCCACTTTGAGTAAAAGGCAGATGACAGGCCAATTGTAGTTTGCAAGATGACATTTAAGTGACTCTGAGAGCATGAAGAAAAAGATTGTCTCGTATGATGAGATAAAAACTGAACTCTTTGGGCAGAACTTCAAGTGCTGCCACTGTTGAAATCCACCCACTGCTCTTTACAGGGAGACGGCTCAGACTTGAGGGAGTGATGAATGCAAATGCAGAGAGGTGCTTGAATAAAGCCTGAGCCAGAGTGCACACAACCTGGACTCGGGCATCTTGCAGCACAACAATGACAACAACAAGAAGCAGCAGACGAGGCACTGGGCAGGTCGGTAGGACCAGCAACCACAGCTCCAGGGCCGAGGATACCTGCAGAAATATACAGAGAGAGAGAGAGAGAGAGGACGAAGCACAACTAGGGGAGAGAGAAGAAACAAAGTTAATAACATGCAATGATGACATAGGGATGGACAGAGAGAGAGAGAAGGAGGAGAGGAGCTCAGTGTAATGTGGGAGGAACAGGATAAACTGCCCAAATAAGTCTTTTAACATTGTAGAGATAAGAAGGTGTATATTTGTTCTTTATAATCAACAGCATCTCTGCAGAAACTGTTATTTGTGCTCTGACTTTCCCTTTGGTGTGTGCTGCAGGCGCCGTGACATACACTGCAGCAGCAAACTGTGAAGTAGCTGCTCTGTGCCAAAAATCACTGACAGGGAGTTTGTGAAGAAGACTGAAGTGAGGACCCATATCTGGTGTGTGAAGTCATTATTTAACATTAACAGGATATTTGACAGGACTGAAGATAAGCTCCATTTTAACAGAACAAAAGCCCAATTTCTATGTAAATCCACTTGCTTTTCCGAAGTTTAATGACATTTCTCACATTTATATTAGTCAAAATGGAGATAATACTCGTTATCTTAAGATGAGCAGCTTGAGAAGACAAGCTTATGGCATCAAATTAGATTTGTTTTCTTTTTTTAAATCTGTTTAAATTATTTTATAGTGAGAATAATAACTTTGTTATAACTGTCAGTGTGAAATGAATCCTTACTGCCCACTGTCCAGTGCCTTTCCTGGCTGTAATTATCTTATTTTTCAATTAGTCTTTCTTGGAACAGACTCCTGGGAAGAGCCCACTCATTCTTCTAATATATAATTATTGATGTATTAATTGGTGTTTTGCTTGCCATTTCCCCATAAGTCTCACATCCTGCAAAAATTTCAGGGAGCGAAATTTCCTCTGCTGATCTGATCTGATCTCATCTCACAGTTCATTAACCGCGTCTTGACGACAGAGGGATGGGAACATAGAGAAGAAGAAGAGAACAAACAACTTTAATCTTGTTTGTGCAGCTTCAGATTAAAAACTGATAAAAACTGAGCATCACCACGAGCAAATGCAAAGGACGAGAACAAAATAAACCTAAATACTTTAACGTGAGAGTTCTAACTATAAAATTATGTAACATTCAGATTCTCACCTTTTTTGACAACAGTAAAATATTTATTCTGTCAGCAGATGGTTTTCTCCTGCATGGATACAAACTGAGAGTACACCAGATGTTACCAGATGTTATGGTGTGTTACAAGGTCACAGTGGTAAACTACATGGGCTACCACAGCCCCACGTGACCTTGTTGCACACATCAATTACACACCATCTTCTCCCCTACGTCACTCAACACATGACTTATGACTTTTAAACATGACAGTTAAACAATAGAAAGAACTTCTGTAGAAGATAAAGTGACTGTATGGGGCCAAATATTTACAGCTATGTTGACCATTAACCTCCAATTTCTTGCCTCTGTGATGAAAGGATTAAAAACCTTTGAATAATGGAAACTGAAACCTGAAAAGCTCCAGCACATCATTAGACGTGACATCTCTAAAATATCTGGAAGTTGAGTCATGGATCAGTCATCTCTACAATGACATGAAATGATGATGTAGCTTAAATCTCTATCAAGCCAGCATTAATCTGCCAGTAAGGAGGCTCACAGCTCTGCACACATTCGTTCACACACATATTCTATTGCTCATTAATCCTCTTTAGCCTTTGTTTTTTTCTTCATTTCAGCCACCTCTCCTGTCTTTTCATTCATCTTTGCATGTCCAGCATGAACCTCTGCTGCATTACTGCAGTGACTTAAACGTCCCATGGAGCCCTGCACATGCTGTTGTCTCAGTGTGAGAGTTGTGTATTTAGACTTTAACTGACAGACTACAGTTCAATCACAATGTGAGGAATTGTAGGCACTGGATCAATTCTGGCAGCTGTTTTTAATGCTCCCCCCCTACGGCTGTAAAGTCAGGAGTGGCTAGAGATCTGTCTCATAGTAGAAGTAGAAGATGTCGCTTACAAAAATATGTTCCTATTTTACCCCTCGTCCTCCTCCTCCTCCTCCTCCTCTCAAGTTTAAATGTGACTCTGCAGATAAAAGAGAGGGAATCAGCTTTTTAAACTCGCTTTCCGCACCCAAAATTGCTACTACATGTACTCGCTATTATAACACAAAGCACATGTATTTAGTCAGTGCCGCTGTCTAAATCGTGCCTGCTGGTCTGTTGCCGTTGGTTACCAAACCCAAGTAGTGGTTATTGACTAAGCTGAACGGTACATCACAGCAGCCCCTTCAAGGCAGTGTGCCCCACACTGTGCCAAATAATATTAGCAGCCTAGAACTGGACCTGTTCATTGCACACATGATGTGTCTATGACCCTAATGTCAACAGAGTAAAATATACGAAATAAGAAATGTCTCTACAAAGAGCTGCTAATCTTTCGAATCCACTTTTGAAACGACGGACTTTATCAGAGTGTGGTGGTGAATGCTGTGGATCAGCACCCTGGACAGCAGCCGTGACACAGCGCTGCAGAAAGTTCCAAATAATCATGACAGTATATACTCTACAGCTGGTGCACGTATATTAAAATTAATAATAATCTATATCTATATATCTACTGATATCTGTAGATACGGATATATATACCTTTTTTTATGCCATGATAAGTCTCACAGTATTGTGGTGCTTTTGTCTATCAATAACACACACACACACACACACACACACACACACACACACACACACACACACACACACACACACACACACACACA